>JAOEGS010011019.1:23910-35528 GCA_025447755.1 Corythornis vintsioides
CACCATAGATACTGGTGGTCCCACCGCCCGCCTGGGTGTCCAAGCAGTGGGGTAAAATTAAAGAACTTTAAAAAAAAAATTAAAATTAAAAAAAAAAAAAAAAAATTAATCAAACCAACCATTCCCTCCACACACACTTTTAGCCTTTTTTAGTGTCCTGCCCACATGGCACTGTTAGTCCAGTGCCAGTCTGGAAAAGGCCAGAAAAGTGTAAAAGTGAAATGGCACACTGTATGAAAAAAAACCCCAACAACTTGAAAACTATCCAAAAAAAGCAAAACACAAAAACCCCACCCTTAATTTTTCAATCCAGTTATGTGGTGGGGGGAGAAGGACTGAAGCAAATAGCTCTCATTTGCTCCCTTTTCCTTTAGCAATGCTACTGAAAGTATCCCTGTGCCCAAAATACATCATCAGGTGCAAAACAAACCTCACATTTTAGCATCTGATGTCCCCCACTTGCACAACTGCATCATTTTCCTTGGCCACCAAGCAGCCAGGATGCCAAGAGACAAGCTGCCTGCTCTAGGATGCTTCTCTCCTGTTTAAGCACACACAAGTGCTAAAAATAAACCCTTCATCCAGTTAATATCTTTTTCACATCATCTACTTACAATCATTTGGGTTTTGGTGTTGCCAGAAGAATATGACAACGTGCTTCCACCACTGTGTTGGATTTTTTCTTTGGCTTCTTTTTGGTTTTAGAATATTTTTTTTTTTACTTCTTTACAAAGAGATCTTTTGAAAACATCACAAAGATTTGAACAAAAGACAGCCACTGACTAAGAGCCCACTTGAGTACCCTGCCCTCCTATTCCCTGGCCAACCCAGTAAAATTCCTCAGAGCACAACCTCTTCCTGGCTATTTTCAGAGAAACTGCAGCAATCATACAAGAACAATGGGGAAGTTTGTTTTACCCAAAGAGTAAATGTTTTGCAGCTTCCAATGTAAATATTTTAATTAATGGATTTATTTTTTTTTTTTAACTCTCTGTTGGCTTTGCTTGTGTGCACATCCACACAGAGCTATTGGGACAGAAGCAGTTCTCAGCTTCTATGAGAGAGAGGAAGAGAAATACAACACAGAAAAGTGATGTCTTGGCTTGAGAAAAAGCACCTTCATAAGCTGGGACAAAAAGAGTTGAAGAAAAACTTGTCTGCTCATTTCCTGTGTCTGGCTGATGGTTCATGTTAGCTCCAGTAGAGATATTTGGTCCCATTTTACTAGCCAGCTTGTAGAAAAACACAACCTCATCTGTTTCCAAACATCATGCCCAATGACCAGGCTACAAGGAAAAAGCAATTACTATCTTTTTGACTCAGCCATCACTACATAGCTCCTGATCACCCAACCCTCTGCCTCCACTTCCCAGAAATGGCCTGATCTCTTCTTAATTATCAATAAATCAAGTGGTGTCAACTGGGTCAGCAGGGTGGGACTCAAGAGCCCCTCTGTGGGCAGGATTGTTTTGGTGGTACAGTAGGTGGCTGGACAGAGATGCCAAGCCATCCTGGGGGTGCTCTGCTGGCAGCACCCTTAGGAGCAGGCAGCTCTTCTACTTTGCTTGGTGCCTCTCCTTGCAGAAACCACCTCCCTCCCCTGCCCCCAGACACAGGGATGAAGTCTGGATGCGCTGTCAGCAGATGGCTGCCATTCAAGATTTTTATTTTTTTTTTAATTTTCTTTTTCAAATGAAGTGGGACACAGATGGTGCTGTTCCTGCTTCCCAAAGCCTGACTGGAACGTGAACGTAGACTTGTCTGAGCTGGGAAGTTCAACCCCAGAGTATGTTTCTGAAGAGCTGCAGAACCTACTGCAGAGACCAGTTCAGCTTGAACCAGTCCCACACGTGGCAATGTTTCTCTTCCCCTGCTTTTATCTGAATGGGTGGTTTTGTTCCTTTTGTACTGACCTCACCACACTTGATGCCTGTTAGCAACATCATTCCAGAAATTCAACAAGCAGCTCCACAGAAATTCCCTGCCAGTCAGCAAGGCACGTGCTGCACTGGCTAAAATCCTCACCACATCTTTCAAAAAACTTCAACAGTTTCACAGCCTCAGGAAAGATGCTGGTTGTGCTTTAGTAAGACTTCCCAGATTCTGCAATACTTGTAACTACCACCCACACTTGCACTCCAGTACCTCGAGCCCACTGTGGCAACTGGATCATCTCATCCCACTAGCAAGTGGCCAGTGCTGGAAATGATGGGAAAAGACCCACTGCCCTCTTTCCTACTGAGGCCACCTTCTTTCATTACACCACTTTTCATGACAGATTAAAGTGAGAAAGCAGACTTAGCATTAAGCCTTCAACCTGCATGGACTCTTGGAAAATAACCTAAATAATAAGCAAGTAAGTGACCTAAGGCTTCTGTCAGTCCTTCCACCTTCCTCTCTGACCTCTTCTAGGGAGCCACTGCACTGGGTTTTCTTCATGTGTCTGTTTAACCAGCAACGTGAAGCTCACACCACCTCACCCATGTGTCTTCTCATCAGCAGAGTGAGTTAAGTGCTCCCCTAAGGAACAGCACATTTCTAAGCCTCCCATGCCCACAGGATGGGAGAGAGAGAGGAGGGAACAGCTGAATGTTAATCTCTTCTCCTTGACTCCAGAAGCAGTCTGTACTCTCCCACGCAGAGAAATGGGAGGCTGTACAATTTGTGGAGGCCAAACTGCCTGGAAAAATGGAGAGAAAAAGTACTGCTGGCAAATTCTCTTCTCTATTGATTCTCCTACTGTAAGGAAAGTGAAAGTCACTGACTAACTGATGGAAGGTGAGACCACAGGGTCTTTAAGAAGCAGTTTTGATGCAAACCACAGAGCTGTAGTGCTCAGGATTGTATCAGTGTATTCACTACCTGAAGCACTCTGCTCACACTCTGCTTGTGCTGCAGAACTTCTTATGGGGATGACTTTTATTGATAGATTACTTTTTTTTTTCTCTGATCATAAAAAGGACCCAAGACCACTCGGTTATGAATGTTAATTTACAAATGCCATAGAATCATCTCACAGAATGGTTTTGGTTGTGAGGGACCTTAAAGATCATCTAGTTCCAACATCCCTACTATGGGGCAGGGACACCCTCCACTAGACCAGGTTGCTCAAAGCCCTGTCCAACCTGGCCTTTAATACTTCTAGGGAGGGAGTATCCTCATCTGGGCAACCTGTTCCAGTGCCTCACCACCCTCACTGTAAAGCATTTCTTCCTACTATCTAGTGTAAATCTACCCTCATCCAGCTCAAAGCCACTACCTCTCATCCTATCCCTTGTAAAAAGTCCCTCCCCAGCTTTCCTGTGGGTCTCTTCTCCAGTCTACATGTCTCCAAGCATCTACTTCCTAACAATGAGTAGGTAGCCAATAAGTAGATGAAATACCAAACTCCAAGCAGTTGACACCACACACACACACACTTTTTAAAGTGATTTGTGTCTCAAAGTGTCTGTCAGCATGCAGTACTCTACTTGTGCCAAAAGAGAGCATGGGGGAGAAGCCCTAATCAGGAAACAGCAGCTTGCCTTAGATTAGCACAACTCACTCCAGTGTAGTGCTATGCTCAGATTTGGTTTTGATTTGCAAACCTTGCTGTCGTTGTCTAAGAGCAACATAGAATATAATGTCTTGTGTTGGAAGGGACTTCTAAAGGTCAGCTAGTCCAAAGAAGCCAGAAAGCTACAGCAAACAAACATACAAATGAAGTTGCCCTAGCAGCAACCTTTAAAATCTATGTAAGATGCACCCTTCTCAGCCCGTTTTCCAGCACCCTGCTTCTTGCCTGCACATTTTCCTTCCAGCTGAAGGCAGCTACTTCAACAGACACCCCTCCTGGGTCTCCAGCAAAGATGCAGCAGAGACAGCAAGGAGTGCCTCCCTGCTGCAGAGGCCTGAGGCAACACCAGCCACCTTTCATCTTGAGAGCCTTTCACCAACACCCTCAAATCTCTGCTTGTTGAGGTATCTTACAAACAAGTGCAACTTCAGCTTAATTCCATAAAAAATTAAATGGCACCTTGGTGGGCTGGCAGCAGGCTTCTGGCTCTCACCATTAATTCCAAAATTAAAAGACTTGGTATCACCATATTGCCTGAAGACAGCAGATCCCACCCTCAAAGCACACACCAGCAATTGCAGCCATGGTTTCCACTACACTAGTACCTGTCCAGCATGAACCACCCCAGAAGAGTTCACTTGCTTGCCCTAACTCATGATAAATCATGGTAGGAGAGACATACTGCAACTAGTAACTTGATAAAAGGCAAGGTGAAAGTTTTTCTCTGGGCAACCTAGAGAAGAAATCTTGAGCCTTAAAGGGGAAACTTAAATGAAGATTGAGGGAGGAAAAGCCTGCTATTTAATGTTAGTATTTATTAATATTTGGCCTTCAACTGGGGATGAACAGACAGGAACCTCTCTGCCTGTGCACATATTTAAGACTGTTTATACATGAAGTCCTAAAGGATGTGCTCATTTTATAAATAATTTGATCTGATGACTACATCAGAAAAAAGTGCAACTAGAGGCTACATACAGAGGCAAAAGGGCTGGCTACTGATCTAAACAAGAGGGGGAAGGGGGAAGACTAAACATGAGAGTGGCTAACACTCAGCAAATGGTTTACAGTTGAAGCTAAGCACACAGCATCGTGTACATGCTCCCAGGAAAAAGGAGAAAAAAAATGCCAAAAGATTTATCAACTGGGCAGTGGGGGAAACAGAAACCCTGCACACAAGAAACTCATTACCCTATTAAAAAAAAAAAAATACATTTCCACTTAAAATTTGCTCTTCAGTTTAGTCAAACGTACAATCTTAGTTTGTTTCCAGTTTTGTTTGCCAAACAACAAGGTAAGAATACCACAGGCAGTCTCAAAAGATGGCTGAAGAGGTATTTTGCTACTCAAAATTTTAGGCAGACTTCTGAAATTGAGGAAAGGTTGGGTTTGGGTTGTTTTTTTTTTTGTGATGTTTTCTATTGATGCTGCAAGTCATAATGCCAGGTTCTGGTCTAAATACATTGCACAAGGGCATGCTTTGAGTTTAAAGAGAGAGGCAAGCAGGAGGTCTGTGCACAGAAGGAAGAAATACGAGGTTTTTGTGTTTTGTTTTAGTTTTTTTAAAGAAAAAAAAAAGGAAAAAAAGGAAAAAAGCACTATACATGTAATTTTTGTGCAGCTAAATTTTGTGTGGCTACCAATACAGTATATACAGTATCTGATATACACCATAAGTAAGAAATAACTGACAATAAAATACAAGTCTCCTAAATTTCTGGCCCAGAGAAACAATAAGGACTGCAAGTATTTAACTTGAAATCAGTGACCCCATGTGTTAAGAAAGCAAGCCTTGCCAGGATATGATCCTTAATTATGACTTCATTCTGTATAGATCCCTTGGAAATGGATCATCTGAGACAGCCCAACCAAGGAGGAGATCATGGTGCCAAAACAAACACTAAAAAAAGATTTTTCCTCAAATAATGAGGTATCCCCTTATTATTCAGCCCTATAAAACCAGATTTGTCAAGTTCTAAATTGCATTGCAGAAATATTTCATTACACATAAATCTTCCTTATACCCTAGTAAAGATGCCTAATAATTTCATAAGCTATAATTTTATTTTTTATTTAATCTGGAACTCATAAAAAAATATACTGAAATAGGCAGCTCTTTTATAGTCCATTTTCCATATAGGTATAGATTCCAAAATGTAAATTGTTCATGTTCTTTCATGGAAAAACGTTTCTAAAGTGCATTTACATGTAGACTGAGAAAGGTTGTAATTATCTCTCTCGGGTTTCTTAGGTAGGTCACTGCACATCCTACAAAGGCTTCTATATTATCCCATGATATTCAATGAGCATATTTTTATTTTTTTTTACTAAAAGCAGCAGAACTTCTTGAAAAGAATTTCAGCAACAAGTAAAAATTTCAGAAGACAAAATAGAAGATTGCAGAGCCAGAACTTTCAGAAGTGCTTTTTTTTCCTTAAACTTTCATTAAAAGGTTTCACAGCATTTTTTTCTGAGATGGATTACTATACAAAATGCTGAATAACACTGTCTCATAAACTATTTCAGTGGATAACATGCAGAGACTTCACATAAGAAGTAAAAGGAGATATTTAAATCAATAGGTAAAGGAAAAAGATACTGCCAATAGTTATTAAAATTTGTAATTCCCATCCCCTCACGACTCATCAGGCCTGCAATAAAAATATTAAAAACCAAAAACCCCACATTCCAAAGCAGTTACCATGGCTGTATAAACCACCATTGTGAAAAGTTAAGAACACTATCACATCAAGCATAGCAGAAAACACACATTTTTCTTCACAAAAAAAAAAAGATATGATGGAAACAGCTACTGCTCAAAGTTTGAAGAAGCAGTGATGTCATTATTTTCCTGCTGCTTCTGAGAAGTAAGCAGTTTACATCCCTGCTTCCTGCTGTCCTGCTTTTCTTTCTTAACCCAAGAAACACAGGACTGGCATCCTTGAGTACTGGGATCCTCAGCAGAAGCTGGGACAACCCCATTTTACATCTCCCAGCCTCTTTTAACAGCAACTGAAGAAACCCTTCACTGCCAGCAGTTAAACAGTGAATTACCCTCTTATTTGCTCTGTCTCTATGAGCATCCATGCTATATTTTTTCTTTACCATGCTCACGGGTCACCAGCAGCTTCTGGAGAAGCTAATTTGTGGTCCTTATCCTGCAAACCCTGCTATGAGAAGGCCCAAGAAAGCATCAAAATCCAGCATGCAGCAATGAAGAGATGTTTGAGGGCTCTGCTTATCACATCACTGCACTCTGGAGTGCAGTCTTGACACAGGCTTAAGTCAAGATAGTGAGTGTCACAACCATTTCACAGCCTGCTGTCACAGCTTTGAGACTATTTTAAAGGAGGAAAAAAAAAAAAAAAAGTTCTGTTTCTGGTTTGGGGTTTTTTTGGGATTTTGTTTTGGGTTGGGTTTTTTTTTGTTTGCTCTGTTTTGGGTGGGGTTTTGTTGTTGTTGTTGGTTTTGTTGGGTTGTTTTTTTTTTTTAATCTTGAACTATTTTACAGTGGGGCAAGGCTTTCAAAAAATATTATCTCAGCTAACTGACTGACTCACTCTTCCCTCAGCTTCAATTATATCAACCAGTTCTAAAGACCCAGGCAACCAAAAGCAGTTCCCTGAAAAAAAAAAAAAAAAAGCAGAGTTCCTAAGGAAGTTCCTAACCCTGTTTTCAGACTATTGAACAGCCAAACCCTGGTGCTTCCCTCTTGGTTCCCACACTGAAGCAGTGGGAACTTGACTTTCCCCCTCACTTCTTTCACCAAACCACTAAACTCCGTGTGCTCCAGACTCCCCTCAGGGGTGCTGCTCAGCCCGGGGAGGCCACAGGAGAGCAGAGGCTGCCTGCAAGGCCTGGCAGGCTTCAGAGAGCCTGGGGGGGGTTGGGTGTGAGCCTGCATTTCACTTTTTTTTTTTTGGAGTCAAATGCCAGGATTAAGACTGGTAAGAGATTCCTTACTTATGCATTTTCTCCCAGCATTCCTAGGAAACAATCTCTCTGAAAAAGATTTTTATTAAACAAAAAACAACCAACCAAAGATAAAATTCAACACACATCAACACACACGAACAAACAAAAAACTAATGACAAGCAACCAAACCAGGGACCCAGTTATGTAAGATTAGTGACCAGTTTCCCCACTGCTTTTAAGAATTGGGTTGGTTTTTCCAGCTGAGAAGGAAGTGAGGTCAGGCTCCAAGAGGCATTGGGCTGATGCTGATCTGCAGAAACTCCATGGAGTTCAGTAAAATTATTCTGCATGTATTTATAGCTCCACCTATAAATGCAAAATCTGAAGAATCGTTGTCAGATGAAACTGTACAAGCCTTAAAAATTTACTTCTAGGTTATTTCTGACTTTAAAATTGCTCAGATGAAGGGACCTCTCTTAATTCTTCTCTAAATCCACTTCCCCAGACACCACAGTTAATTCAGTGCACCTACTATAATTAAAGTTCACTTTTTGTCTACTGCTTTGCATTTTAAAAATCTGCCATTATATATATATTCAGGAAATGCATATTAAAAAGTTTGGTTTTAAACAAGTGGCATACAATAACTAATATAATTGCCAAACCTGACCTGACCAAATCACCAATCCTTCAAGCAAGAATTTTGATTCAGTTTGCATTGTTCTTTAAAACACACCCATCCCAAAGAAAAACCCACACAACACAAGAGAATATTAAATCTTTTTCCTATAATAGTACTTGCTTGCTGAGAAAAGTTAAGGAAATATTAACTTGGACACTTTTATAGCTGGGAAAACAATGAATAAAGAATTGTCTAAAATCACATGCTTGTAAATCTACTAGCTAAAATATTTCTTCAAGAAATTTTAACCAACACAGTTATGTCTAACATGCATAGTCATATAAATAGTGCTGCCCACAAAATACTAGCAATAAAAATATTTGTATTAACAGCAGAGAGAAAACATGGCAATGTTTATTACACAGGTAGAGCATCTCACCAATCAGACTCAGAGCTTTATGGCATTACAATTAACAGCATAAATCTTTAACAATTACAGCCTTGGTTAGTCTTCATACCTGGCAGAGTTTGCATCTATTAATTCCAATGGACTTCGTCTTGATACCCCATCCAAAAAAAACCCCAAAACTAGCTAAACACCTCTTCCCTGAAGTATGCTTTCTAGGATTTCATACACACAAGAGACTGGAACTTGCCCCAGCTGATCTGCACAACTTCACTGACTGCACCTTCAAAAGAAAAGCCAGGAAATTAGTCATGTCAGAGGAGCATTTCTAGGGGACAGTTTGGCTGGCCACCAGCAAGATGTGCGTGGAAGGATGTGTAAGAGAGGAAGATTGGTATCTACCACTTCCTCCTTTCCACCAAAGAAGTTGTAAGAGATGAGAACCCTTCCTCACTTACTGTGGGCTCAAGCCCAGGCACAGGAGAGGGCCAATGCTGGCATTCCATGGGCAACCCAGGGAAGGGCCAAGATCAACAGACTTGCTGGGGAAACTCCTCCAATGCCAAAAGCAGGTGGCTTCACCACTTTTGCTAAATGGCAATTTCTTTAATTAATTAACCACAACGTTCACACCAATAAAAACTTGGAAAAACACACCTTCCCAAGCCCACAAAAAAAAGGTTTCTTTTTGACCTCCCTCCAACATGAAGAAAGGGGGACATCAGCAAGTCCCAAATGCTTGTAATAGGAAAACCAAGGTGGAACAGGCAGTTTCTTTAGGAGGTGGTACATGAGCCAAGCCCAGCAATGAAATGTGTCTGACCTGCTTCACCCTGCAGGCAGCTGGCAAAAGGCAGCACCCTTCCCAAAGATACTTTAGAACCTAAAGCAATCAAGCTACTCCTTGGAGAAACCTGAGTAGCTTCATTCTGGGGACCACCTAAAGCTAAATCAGAGCTGTTCAGCAATAGCCCAACAGATTTTCCCTGTTGCAGCTGTTGACAGTGCCAGCTCAGCACGCCTGGCAAGGGTGCTTGTCCCCAAGGTCAGCACTAAAAGCTGGTTGATGCTCAACAACACCAAAATGTTACTACTACTTGCAAAAGATCAACGCTGGAGGTAAAGAGAAAAGCATCAAGTTTCCTCTAGAGGCCACTTTGTCTCAGCCCCAGACAGAAAAGCTGAGCTGGGAAGCCAATCTAAGCTGCCAGCACCCACCACAATTTGACCAAACCCAATTAACCCACCTGCAATCCCCATCTGGTAGACCAGTGACTCCAGACTTTAAGGGCTTCACAGGAGATTCCATTTTCCTTAATGATGCTCCTCTCCTTTATCCTCATTAACATCACTTGCTTAATTTTTCAAAAGCAGAGAAACTATCATTTCTGCTCAGATCTGTACAACATAACTAAAGTTATTTCTGGTTTTGCACTAAAAAGGACCTTATGGACTAGATTTCAGTTACTCTTGCTTAGAAAAACATGTATTTCTCCCAAAGTTTAATGGTCTCCCTTTAGCATCTCCACTTTCCAAACACTCGTGTGGTTTTTCCACAGATTTTTAACCACATGGCTAGATCCTTTTATCTGGAACTTCAGATGTTAATTAATAGTGAAAAAGCCATGTTAATAGGTTTGAATTTTTAAGCTGGCTGGGATCATCACTGCAACTTCATACAGCCAGGAAAGGGGAAAATGTGCACAAGCAATGATGGCAAGAAGTAAGCTAGCACAAGGCTAAGCATTAGTAAGAAAAGGAAAAAAAAAGATGGATAAATACTGTGGGAATGATGGATTGGCTGACTGAGTTGCACACATGAAGATGACTGTGTGACAGAACACATATTTATACCACACACAAATGTTTGGCAAGTCTCAATTTTGCCTTCTGTTATGTTCATTTATGTAGCCTGCTCCCACAGCTCCTATCAAAAGCCATGCTCTCTTAACAGCCTGCACTGTCTCCTGGAGATGCTAAAGCCTTCTTAGAGTTCACCCTTTTTTTTCCCCCTGGGTATTTTTGGAAGCAAATAAAGGGCATTTCCACAAGAAACAATTATAGTAATCCCAGGATCAAAGGTGATTTAACACAAAACCATACAATGTACAATGCCACTTGTATTTCAAGCTCAACAGTTTCAAGATCAATCTTCTTCAGTTATTAAAATAAGTCAGAATGGTGCTGGGGGAGGCAAAACTTACACTTCAGATCCACCTCTCATGTGTGAAGTTTAATGCAGATACCATCCCATAAACTCTTTATGAGCAAAGGGACACATTTATTTCTTTGGATAAGAAAGATGGTGTAGATGACCATCATATCCTTGTGCCAGCTACTTCTTGCCATCATTACTTGTGTGCATCAGATCACTACTGAAAACTACTATGTCATAAAATAACACAGCTACCTGAATTTAGGAGTTCCTCTAACAAAGTAGCATGTGCCAAGCCATGCAGTCCTGACAAATTGCATTAGAAGCCTAGACACTTCTCAGAAATAATTAATTTGCTCACAGCTGCATCTGCACAAATGACACACACACACTCACATTTCTAAAGGCAAATAAATTCTGGCTTCTTACATCCACATATATTCACTTGTGCATAAACCTTTAAGGTTATTAACTATAATAAAGCTCTAAAATGGATGCTAAAATGGTGTTTGAGGGCAGCATCAGACATTTCAAAAACAAATGTAAGCTGAATTCTTGTGCACTATATAAAGGCAAGTTTCAACTAGAAAGCTTTACTGTGATTTGTGGTACTTTAAAAGCACTCTTGTAACAATTTTAATAGTTTAAAATATTGGAGTTTAGTCCCAAAGAGATGTAGCTAGCACTAAACTGCCATTTTAATGGAATTTTTGCACCCTCTCTCCATGCTCTACTTTATAAATAAGCCTCTAGACTTTTTATTGATTTTTTTTTTTTTTTAACATGATAGATTGAGCCTCTCTGGCAGAGAGGGCCAAAGAACAGCACATGAAAAATTACAGGTTCACTGTTTGTGAAAGGGACAACAATAACAAAACCCCCAAGGGAAAACAATTGCAATATAATGCATATATGCCTGTGTTCATTGCTATTCAGATCTGCAATCTGTGTGGTTGTGTGTAT
>JAOEGS010011022.1:0-16358 GCA_025447755.1 Corythornis vintsioides
TTATAATAATTTATATATAGTTTGCTGCTAATTCTGCTTATAAATATAGTTAGTAGAGTCATGGGTTCTTTTCTCTTTCTGATTGGAGAGGATGTATTGCCATTTTAAAGGCATTTCTCCCTTGACACTAGATTTTTTAATCTTGATTTTACATATATTCTGATAGATCTGTGTTTCACCTGATACCTTTCTTTAGTTCTAATAAGATACAGAAAGTACACAAACTTTTGTGCTTATATGTAACATGCATAAGTTAGCAATAGACCTGTGAAGGCAAGGTTGCTTGGTGTTATAGGGCTGTATTGGAAATCTGTCCATTAATGCAATTCCTTTGACAAAAAATGGGTAAACTTAAAATTCTATGGAGTTGCAAAAAATTTGATGTGATGTTTTAAGAAAAATGAATATGACTGAATTTATTAAGCCATCCAACATGTGCTTCTGTTCTCTTTAACTTAACAAGCCCAGAATCATAAGAACCATTTAGTCAAAAGTCAACAAATCTTTATTATTGTTGACCTAGAAAAATATAGTCTGGTCTAGTGACCTACTTTAGGTGCCTGGCCTTGCAAATGCAGGATCTCCTTTGGAAGCCTTCACTTTTAAATGCATGATATCCTTTGGAGACCTTCAGTGACACCCCTTTCTCTTTGATGACATGGGGAGTTAAGACAATATATTTTGAGTATAATTATTTCTTTAGGTGCTATGTCAGCCAGGATAGATTCTCATGCCCATCTTGCCCATATCTTGAGAATATAAACTCTGCTGCTAACTGTTCAGTTACTTGGTGATTTCTACAACTTTGTTTTACTGTATTTACTAAGTTATATGACACTAAAGTTCTCTGGAACATACGTGGTGCTCTAGTTTATTCTAAATTAATTTTCTGAATTGCAAGTGACCACTGGTATTACACAGGTATCTAAAACTGAAGGTTGAGATGGAACACATACTCAATGACATCAGACCAGTATGAATTCATACAGCAACAGAACTGTTTTCACTATTTTTCCTACTACTTTCCCTGCTTTCATTTTCTGTGAGTTATTTGATTACATATATGAGTTGAAATTTTGACCTGCACGAGCATTAGTAACCTTCTGTTTCTAAACTGACAAACCAAAACAAAAGCACTTCTGGCTCATCTGAACTAAACCTGCCTAGTATATTTTAAAGTATTGGACTCTGAAATGAACACTCATCATCATGTAACTAAGTCTGCTATTTTAACCATTGGCAGAGCCATGCCAGAAAATTTTCCTTATCCTTGAGATCCTTAAGTTAATTCTTATAGCTCATCTAAGTGGAAGGACGTTTTTGTTGTAATCTAGTTGAAGGTTTTGAAAGTACTTTGTAATTTTGGTTCTCTGTTTTTCTGTTGTGTTGGGTTTTTTGTTTGTTTTGTTTTATTTTTTAAACCTTGCTTGTTTAAGCATTTGTTTGTAATAATAATCTAAACTATTTATCTCAGTCATTTCTGAAAAACCAACTATCCTGTATTCCTAATAAAATCTTCATCATAGCTGCCAACTTTTGCACAGCTCCTGGCATGTCTTCTGCAAGTTATTTAACAAACCAGGTTTTGTGCTCCCATCAGGTTTACATGTAAGTGTAAAGTAAAAGATGTGGATTTTCAATGAAGTGTTTTTAAATGGCCAAATTAATCTCAGTTCTATATAGAAAACTGTTTACTCAGGGGTGAAGTACACATATTTAAAAAGTTTGCATAGTTAGGTTAGAGTTTTGGGCTATATTAGAACCTGCTGTTCTAGTATAAACCTCTGGTTTTATGTCCTCTCTTTTTGTCTGTGGCAGATGATATGGTCATGTAGATGGACATAGCACAGCCCAGTGATTATGTTCCTGTTGTTTAATATTGAATTGTAAACCTCAGCAACATAAAAGCATGAGGTCATTGTTAGTGGGATTTTCTGCCCATAAGCATTGACATAATGTCACTGGCAATTTACCTGTCCTCACAAGCCATGGTCATTTTAGTGGCCATTGAATTACATGCACTGAGTAGTTGAGTAGGAAACTATATTCTTTGAACCTTGCAGTGCAATACAAAGTTTATGAGTAACAACTTACTCTACAATACATATAAATATCTTAGAGAATAGATATTAAGTTATAAAATCAAACCTTTATTTTTACAGGAATGGCTAAATAGTGCAGTTGGTCTCTTCCACAAAGCTGTTACTAGAAACTTCTTAATTTTTTTTCCTGCTATATTGTTAGACTTTTGAGTTTTTCTTCTAGGTAATTTTTTTTTAATCATAATTTTACTGAAGTGTTTTTCCTCAGTGACAATGTTTCCATAAGTTGATTTGAAAAATTAGTAAATCACTCATCTTGGAGTTGATAGTTGTAACCTGATATGAAAGCACAGATTTGAAATTAGGGTATGATATGTTTTCAAGTTTAAACTCTGCTTGAAAATTTGAGGACCTATGAGAAATTTCTACTCTGGAAAGTAAATCAATAGTAAACTAATTTAATGAAGTAGCAAAGAACAAAAGTTTCAGAAAATCAGTGTCTTCAGATTCTAAACAACCTGGTTCATTGGATGGAATTGTGTTTGTGACCAGCACCACAGTGGATGACTTACTGACCTTTCCTTCCAATCACCGAGTTCACAGCTAGTGCTGTTATCTTTAAACTCACAAAGCTTCAAATGCCTTTCTATTACTGGGCAATATTTCATTTCTTCATGATAAGAAGTTGGAATAAAGCTGAGATCGTGTACTAACAAAACATTTTATCCTGCTGTGTTCGGGAGATGAGACAAAGACAAAATTACCAGGGAAGCCTTACAAAGTACCACCTTATATTTGGCAGTGAACTCTGAGCTTTAAAATCTTCAGAATTATATTTCAGAAGAGTGTTGTGCCCTTTCAAACATGAGAGGAACATTAGATGTCTTTTTGTAATGGAATGTTTAGATATATGAGCTGGATGAATAAGAGGAGAGCAACAAGAAGCAGGAACAGCAGATTGTGACAGCAGTGAATTGCAGTGAGTGTGGCAGCTGTGACCTGGGGATGCTTTAGCCATGAGGTGGCTTTCATCACCTGCCCATGGTTTCAAAGGCTCAGCTTGTTAGCAGTTTCACTACATCATTTTGGTTTTCGCTCAGCAGAAAGATAACATGAAAATATAAAGGACATACCTCCTATTAATAGCAATTTGAAATAATTCCACGTTGTAAAAGTTGGAAGAGAGCAGCATGCCACATTCAAAAATTACATTTTACCCACGTAAAGTTACTAATACACAAAGAATTAAGAGTAAAACAGAAGAAATTAGTGCTTCTAGCTGCAGAAGTAACTAGTGGCACAGCAGTTTTCCACTGCATATTAAATACATGCACCTACTTTCTGATAATTCTCTAAATACATCACAGAACCAATTGTGTTATACTTGTTTATAACTTAGTTATCTCTCTCTCTTGTTATATGTCTGTATCTGTATCTATCTTCCTGTTATCAAATAGCAGAAAATTTATGTTCAATTTATACTGAAAAGGGAATTTGACACTGTCATACAGAAGCAATGGCATGGAGTATATTTAATTGTGTCATGCAGGCTGGTGCTGAGCAAGTTCAGAGGCTGGACCAGAAAGGAAGCAAACTAAGAGGAAAATGAGCAGGTTCACTTTTTGGAGAGAGTGGGCAGCAAAGGGACTGTAGAAGCTTCAACATTATATTCTACACTGTAAAATATATATTTTTTTTCTTTTTGTTTATGCTACTATAAATATGTGCATGAAGATTTCTGTTTTTTCCTTTAGCATGAGAAAATCTTGGGTCAAATTGTAGTGAACTCATTTATTCTGGCTTAATCGTCTTTATATTACACGACACTGTGTGCCACCTCATTAATTAGCTCTATCTATATGATTAAAATTATTTATTTTAACTTTTAATGCAGTTTACTTATAATGAGCTTAGGGAATGGTAACTGTGCATCTGTAGGTTGTAACTCGGAATAATGTTGGTTTTGTTTTTTTTTATAATATAAGATCCTATTGTTTGTTTATACATTCTGGTTTCTGAGCTGCAGTTTGAAGCTAATAGCAGTCATACACTCACAAATTAATTTGTGTCATGTAAAATAGGTAACTACAGATAACACATGACACTGGGAAAGTAGTACATTTCTTTCTGACAATTTTCATATTTACTTGTGTAACAGGGAGCTATATAAGTGGTGTAAGATTAATTTGAAGCAAAATGGCCACGAGGCCAGGTATAAGGGATGGGATTCATTTTGCCATCTTCTAGGGCATAATTCATTGGATCTATTTTAGATAGCTACTTCAGAGTGAGGTGAGTTGTACCTTTAAAAATTAAATGTATGGGTAAAAGATGAGCCTAGGGTGATGAGCTCCAGTGTAGATATTTGTACATAGACAACAGGCAGATGAATTCTTGATATTTGCCTGGATGTGTAGGTTGAATTGACTTGATTGGATTAATTCCTAGTGGTGGTTCTTAAACATGAATATACTATATTCTGCACTTCAGTCACTTAAAGCACGAAATACATAAAGGATTTTTTGTCATCCAAAATACAACACTGTCTCCAAGTAAAACAGAAATGTCTTGATGTGTCTAAAAAAAAAATCCTTTATGTATTTCGTGCTTTATTTTGGATGACATGCACTATTGTGGAGTGTTTTCTAATTCTAGAGAATTCAATTACATAAATTATAACCTCTGTCACCCATTATTTACAAGATTTAAAAAGAAGCTCAGTTTCACAGGATATTTCATAAATACTCTTTATGAAGACTTGATGTTGAAGGTGTAACAATTGTAATGTCCATGGGGTAAGAGTATGAGTAAGCTCATTGCAGCTCCCTAAAGTGATATATGTAAAATGATAAAAAGTTTAATACATGATATCAAAGTTTTTGGAGGACTTGGATGTCAGATTCTTAAATGTTTAGGATTTGTGATCAGTAGACAAGTTTTAGGAAAAATACTGGACAATGGACAGTATCCTAGGTGATTTCTGTTGCCAGGATAATAACACAGCAAATTCATCCTTGATGTGTCATATATACTTATACAAAAGTGGCATTTTGCAAGTTAAAAAATAGCTCTGATCATCTGAGTTATTTACTGAAAACAGTTTTTGCACATTTCCTTTTTTGTAAAATTTTAACTTGAAGTCTAAATATAAAGTTGATGTTTCACCACAGACAAAATCTGTTTTTTTTCTACACAAATTCTGTGGGAAGGAGGACAGCTTATATCGTTATTCCAGCACCAGTAGTTTATCATTCTGACTTTTTAGAGGTACAGAGTATTTCAATTTCTTATTAGTAGCATTTCCATTTATTATTGCATCTAGTTTTGATAAAGACAAAAAATTGCTATAGACTATATTATTGATTGTGGAATTATGAAGTAAGCATATAAAAAATGAGTTGAGGTATTAAATTAATTTATTTTTCATTTCTGCATAGTTCAATCCCATGTTTTGTTTGGGTTAAAGGGTATTTTACAAATGAATTGATAAAACCAGTGTATACCCTTTTCTCATGGAGTTTGTCTGCTGTGTCTCATTATATGTGAATAGAACTCATTATCTGTTTTGTTTGTGCAGTAATTATACTTTGTTGTCCTGTGCATTCTTTTTGCTCTTTCCATCTCATAATACATGCTGTAAAAACACACATAAATAGGATAAACAAATTAAGCTGTTTAAATAAATTAATTTACTCTGCAGCTCTATATTCAAATCTTATGTGCTCACTGGATTTCATTTTAATGAAACTCTTCTGAGAACAATACATTGTATGCCAAACAGTGAAATTATATATGAAATGAATGATTAAATATACCATATTCCAATTTATACCAAATCTGTACTCTGTGCAGCTTAAATCCTCCTAAATCTAAAGAAATAAATCTTCTACATTCTGAAAACATCTGCATTATAATCCTCCTCTTGAATACCCAGTTCATGGACAAATAAACACAATCAAAGTTACAATAAACCTAGAGCTCTGATGCAGTTGAACTATTGTCATCAATGGTTTTGACTTACAACCCCAAGACTATTAAAGTGGAATCCACTTAAATGTCTTGAAACATTGCTCTGAAATTTCTTCTCTCACAACATCAGTAGGTCCATTGAATGCTTTTGCCATCAGAATCTCAAATTTAGCTGGTATTTGTTATGAACTTACCCGGAACAAATCTACTGCTGTGGATGGTCATGTTGCTAAATTTAATAGGAATGCATTCAGAGAAATAATTATTCATCTAGCTAGTGTGCATGAAAAAGAATAACTGCTGGAAAAGCAATTTGCTCTGTGAGGAACATGATGCTCTTTCAGGAAAACTTGTAGGCATTTGCAGCATCAAGTTTTTATGTATTATTACACACATATTAATTGTGTTATTTCATTAGCAAAAGCTTTTAGAGAGTTGCATGTATACGGTTGCTGCTTGTTTATTGGTTTTGGGTTGGGTTGGTTGTTTCCTTCATTAGTCAGGATTTCAATTATCGAAAGCCAAAATAACCAACAACCAGAGAAACATCCATTTAGCATTTCCAGTCCCTCCAACAGATTTCTTCTCATAGGAACTGTCTATATTTGACCAATCCAACTGAACTCAACACATATTTAACAATGGGATATAGAGTCTCAGGAGCTGTTAGCAATGAAAAGGGAAATGCAGGGAAACTTCCTAACTCCTCCTGGCTACCATGCCAGGCTTTCCCCTGGGTAGGAAAACATGAATGAACATTTTTCCCCAATTTGGAGTAGAGACATGGCAAATGATATGGCCATAGTCTTCCAAAAAGTGAAGTTCATTCCAGATTTGTGCTCCTTGTTATAAATAGACATTTGGATTTTCATCAGGAATGTTACTGATATAGGTTCTGTGGGAAGATTATAAATGATTTTAAATGATCCATATGATCTCATTGCTCAATTTGGAGTAAAATTCAGCATAAGCTAAAACAACAGTGTTTTACCTGTATTTATTTGCAAAAGTACATTGTTCTTCATCCCTTAAAACTAAAGATTCCAAGACAATATAAATGTGTTCAGTGGAACAGCATGCTGATAGAAGGGAGGGGGGAAAAACCAACCCAAAAGCAAACTGGACTAGTAGTCCAGAAGGCAATTTAAAAGCCTGACAGGATGAGCAGTGCTCACAGTGTATAGTAAAACACAGGGTCTAGTAACCTGAAATTGCCATGTTTCCTTTGAGAATACTCTGCAAATCCTGGACACCTCAACGGCGAAAAGAACAGGTTGTAATTTAGGCAGGCTATACGCTTTAGGAAAGTGATGTTTAGACAGAGAGTTTTAGTTTAACATTACCTTGTTTTTGCAATTATTCTTTTTTTTTTTTTTTTTGTGGGGTCTAGGAACGTGTTCCAGACAGCCCTTCTCCTGCTCCTTCTCTGGAAGAGGGCCGAAGACCTGGCAGCCATCCATCCTCCCATCGAAGCAGCAGCGTGTCCAGCTCCCCTGCACGGACCGAGAGCTCCTCAGACAGAATCCGTAGGTCACATTCTTCTCCTTGTCACCACTTTCCATTTGATGAGGTGCAGCTGCTTTTTTTTTTTTTTTTTTTCCCTAATGAAAATGCCCTCGTCTTAAATAGATCTCATCCGCATCACGTGCAGAAGTTCAGCTGCAATAACTATCTCCCAACATGATGTTCCCCAGTTTACAGTACCATAATAGCTGATGCTACGTTAACGGGTGCTGATCAAACTGCCATCATGTCATATTAAACATAAAGATCTGAGCTATGAAATACAGCATTGCAGCTGGGAAGCAATTTGCTAGATTAGTTTTAGAGCTGAACGTACAGTGTAAACATTTTTAAAAGAAATTGGGGTTTATTTAATCTGGTTACTCTGGTTTGATTTCTAAATTGAATCTGACTTCATAAGCAACACTTCACATGCTAGAATTGCTTTGTAAAGAGAAGAATTAGGTTGAATCAATTAAAAATGTGCATACTTTATATTTTTTTTAAATACAAACATTTGTAATGGTGAGGAATATGATACAGAGAGAATTATCACTTCATAGCTCACAAGGGACAGGGTGAAATTAAACTGTAGTGTCTCAGAGAGGGATACTATTTTTATCAAGGCTTCACGTGCAGGATGTAAGTCACATGGCAAAGACACTGAATTCCATGATATTGCAGTGCAACAGGCTGGAAACTAAGGGTTTAAAGACATAAAATTTCATGGATATTTAATTAAATTCATATTACACTTGTATTCCTTTATTATTGCTCCACTGCAGGTTTTTGTGGTTTTAAGACATCTTTATTCCTGATATTCCTGGAATTTATCAGTAATAAAAAAAATAATTGAGAGATATCAATTAGTTTTGCTAAGGAGTGACACTTCTCTTTTATTTTTTTTTTAAAGCTACTATTTAGTTTTCTATGCTTATTTACCAGCAGAGAGGAGTGGGACCTTTCCACTTTGTTTCTTTCTATGTGAACATAGCAAACTTTCTTAAATACTGGATCACTTCAGTAAGTTATTTATAAAATAACTCTTTTCTCTCCTGTCTGTTTTGTTAGCAACACACCTGATTCTTAAGTACATCTGCTTCTGTGGTGCCAGAAGGAGTAAGATGTGACTTCCATATGTAACCCAGAAATTATGAAAAAATACTTTACTGAAAATGTCATTTTTTCCAGATAAATTTGTAGGGTTATAAACTACTTCATACAGGTTTCTGAGGTGTGTTTCAGACTCAGGAAGGTCTGTTTGAGGAGTGTTGAGAAGAACTTTCCAAGCTCTTTGATGAGCAAATAAGCAGTTCTACTGTTACAAGTTATATTTTTATAAAACTGTTTATCAACGTGGAAGGCCAAAATGCCAAGTTTAAGGAAGTTAAACACTGCATATTTGGAATGCTAATATATAAGAGATTTTGTACAGCTAACTTTAAAACAGTGTCACTAAATACCTTGTTTAGAACCTTCTTTGCTTTTCTGTTTTGCTCTATTTTGCATTTCAGTTGTTATTAATAAAAAGGAAAATATTCACCTTTCTCCAAAGATACCAAAGTGATTTTAAAATGAGTAATTCTTTTTTTACACCAGAAGTAACAAGAAGAAACTGTCCTGCTGCATGGATACTGATAACACTAATTAAGCGATGTAGTGATTGTTATAATTCTTGTATAATTAAGAGGAAGAGTATATAAAATGAGTACAAATGTGTATTGTTAATATGATGGCTGATTTTCTTTTTGTCTAGCAGCTGTCCATCAGAACGGGCTATCTATGAACCAAATGCTGATGGGATTGTCACCCAATGTCCTGCCTGGACCTAAGGAGGGTGATCTGGCTGGGCATGATGTGGGACACGAGACAAAAAGAATACACATTGAGAAAGGTAACACGAATATTTTATTCTACTGTTTCAGGGTAAAACAAGTATTGGTTTTCTCAGCAGCTGAATGTGAGAATAACTGGAGTTTTTGGTCGTTTCTTTTTTAATTGGGACTTTCTGTGTTGCCATTTCACAAATTAAATTATAATAGGATGGTAACTTTCTTGAATCTTCTGCTGTGTGGTCCTTGAGATTAATGGGAAATATTTATACCAGGGATGAATTTCATAATGTTGCAAAGAAGGATGAGTAAAAAGCAGTTTTACATTGCTATTGTGTCTACTACAACACTGTTTGGGTATTAAGTTTCTGTCTCCATCCAGTTGACTTTAATGACCTATTTCCCAAAGGGACTGAGCACCGTGAAAATTAGTCCATGTGTGCAAAAAGGGAAAAAAAAAGCTAATACCAAGCCATTAAATTAGAGAATTGCATAAAATGAGGCTGGTACACATTATATAATGGGATTTAAATTTAATTGAGTATATGTCCAAAGTGTTTGATCTAGGTGAATAGTCCACATGCACTTATGATGATTATGACACCATTTCATCTCTGTTGGTATTCAAAGTTAAGTTGCTGTTCAGGGTTTTATAGGGGATTTTGGATGGGTGGTATTGGAATTTTAAAAGGGGCATTTCATGTTATATTTACTTAATACCTGTGAATTTTAAGTATTATAGATTTAAAACTTTTCCCTTAAAGAGAGGTTAGAAGTAGAACATATCCTTTTAAAAAAATATTCTTTGGGTTTATCAGAAGAATCAGTTCTTTGAGCACAATAAGAGAAAAAGTCAAAGGTATAATAACCAGAAACTGAAATGGAGCCAGAGAAATGGCTGCAGTAATGAGGATTTTGGAATAAAACGTTTTGTGCTGTAATTTAATAGCTATAAGATGCTACACTCTCTGTGTTGTTTGAACACTGAGATATGAAAAAGAATTAAAATCTGGACAATTATATTCTGGACAGGTGGCATTTTTAATAGGATTACCAGAAAAATTAATGGAAACAACATTTCTTTTTTATAAACCATTTATTTTGGTTCACTGCACGCACAACCTGTTTTAGCTTCTACTGTGCCCTCACTCAGACCCTGCAAATTGTACCCCTGCTGGGAAGTATGATGTGAGCAAATAAGTTTGTTTTGAATTTCCATAAATTATTTTATTTCATCCTTTGAAGTTACTCATTTCAATGTAATCAGCCTGGTAATCCTGCAAAGAGAAGTATATAGTGAGAAATGCTACTATTTTTGCATGTCATTTAGCTTTTTTAAAGGCTTTGTTTACAATGGTACCCCAAATGTATTTTCCAATTGACAGCTCACATTCTTGCAAGGTCTGTTCTCAGTAAAACTGCTGAGAATTCTCTTTCTTCCTCAGTCCTTGTTTAGGTCAAACCTTCTAATTTTTGTTCTTTTTCAACCCCTCTGATCCAGACTACTGAATTAATAGTAAATATTCATGGGCTATCTAGATTGATAGGGTATACTAAATTAAAAATTGTTTTCTGTCATGACTACATTTATCATGTCTCTCATACCAATCTTGTAACTTTAATACTAATCTAATCTGTGTTAAAACAAGTGATTTACCTTGTAGATATATGTGGAGATAGTAATTGTCTTCTTCTGTCTCTGAACTTGCAATCAGATTTCCAAACTGCTGCTTACCACTGCAAATCAGTCACAATGCAACTCTATTTAAAAAGAAAACATGTAGGTGGTGGTTCTCTTATTGTTGAAACCCCATAACTTTCATCATTTCACTCAAAAGAAAAAAAGCAAAGTTCTGAAAAAGTTTCATGAAGCATTTAAACTTTATTGTGTTTCCTCCTAAGTCACTTTTGTTGGCAGAAAATGGTAAATTGCAGCTTAAAAAAATGGCTTTTAATTGAACATGGGATAACCTGGGAAATTCTCCTTGGAAAAAGAGGTCTTGGTTTTAATTGTCTCTTCTTCCATTAATGACCAAAAATCTCTGAAGTGATCTGAGATCAGGGGAAATTTATTTACAGTCAAAGCAGAATTTAAAGGAGGAACAAAGATAACAGAAGAAACTGATCAACACATACAATGTTGAAGACAGCCTATTTTAGAGGGGAGAGTCATTGGTCTGACCTTATCTATGAGTTGGATACAGGAGAGAAAATACCATTTTTCTGCTATAATCATAAAATTCAGTATCTAATTTTCCCCTTCCCATGCAATACAGTGTTATATATTTAGAAACTGTTTATTGGCAAACTGAATAACAGTTTGAGGGTATTCAGTCTTTTGAAGATCATATACATTTCTATTCAAAATTCAGTCAGAATTATTATTACTAGCAAAAAGAGTTTATTGAAATAGTTTAAGCTACCAATAAGTCTCTGGATCTGCAGAGCCCAAAAAAAATCTGAAGTTCCATTTCTGGGTTCCACGAGAGGAAAATTTAGATTTTCCAAGGGTTGTGTTGTGGTCCAGCCATGTTCCTTGTCTGGAGTAGAGAAGACTGTGGAGCATTTCTGCCCCACAGTTTATACATAACTCAAGATCCCATTCTATGTGTGACTGGAGAAGACAACTACCCTAGATCTCCAGGATTTTTTCCTTATTAATGGCTAGGAGATTTTCCAAATTTACTGAAAGCGGGATGTTGAACTGTAAACGATCCTGGCAGGAATGAGGTAAGTTGAAGTACTTGACAGTTATCATCAAAACCAAGTATCTAATTTTGTAACTTGCCATTATGGACTATTTGATGATGTACATTTGGTTTTATTAGGTTAGATTTCACAAGAAGGACTTACATGAAGTACAGGAGTCAGAAAATATTAATTCAGTTTTTAATGTTAAAATTAAAGCTCCGAGTCTTTTCAGGTAAAGTTTCTATGACTCAAAGAGTTTGCTTTAGACAGCAAATAGTTTTGGTGAGGTACATTTTATCACTTGCTGTGCTCAGCTGTTATCTGAGGTCCTGCAGATCTCCCATTCTGAAGTTGCAAGAAGTGTATTTTTGATTATTTTTTTTTTTTCTGTGGAACTGTTGTTCATCTCTTCAGTGATGTTGTCTGCAAAGTCTAGAAATGGCATGGGAAGTAGGGACTAGAGAAGAACCTAATGACCAGTCTACTGAATCCTAATCTGCCTCTTGCTAAATGATCTGAAGTATTTCAAAAGGACAATTCAAAATAATCAGTGGCTTAGAAGTTAAACACATACTCCTTGGAGATGTGGGTCCCAGTTCCTTGTAGGCAGGAGAGGAATTGAACTTCTGACACTTTTCCTGGGTAGCATCCTTAGTCACTGTGCTTTGTCTGAAAAAGGGAGGTACATTTCACCATCAGCACTTTGCTTTTATGATCAGAGTCAGATCATACAGGGTCTGCAAGATGGAATTTATAGCTCAGTCCTGTTGCCAGAGTTTCTCTATTTACTGACTCTTGAATGCTCCACGTGGCTTCCTGAAGACCCAGCTCACCTCAGCCCAAGGTTCCTTTCTGGGGGATAAACACCTAAAAGTTAGTTGCCTTAACACCAAATTTAGATGCTTAAGTCTTTTATTGGATCTAGCCCTAGGGCATCACATTACAATTTTCTGTCTGCATCAATTTATATTTTTTTAGATTGACACCAACAGCAAATGAAGCCTGAATGTCATGCTTACATTTTAAATTGAATATGTTATTTGAGGTGTTATGAGAAGGACACTCTTGTTGGAAATATGCATGCTGTTTTCTATAACAAAATATAAAATATTCACCATGTTCACACAAGAAGCTAAACTATTTCAGCAAAGCTTTTAAGCTCTGATATTAATGGAATTTTTTAAAGTAATTTTCAGATAATCAACAATAACTGCTTCTTGACTGCTATGATAGCAGCAATTAAAGTATAACTTTATCAAATCCGCATATTAAAAAGTCCCAGTCTTTCTCTTTGTTTTTATTTTATATCCTCTTATAGAGATGTGAGCAATCTTAGACCTCTGGCTAATATATTAGGAACTAGAATATTAAAATTCAAAAATATCCTTTGTGTAAAGGAAAAAAAAATCAAATATCCCAAAGTTAAAATTAGGATTGTATATTCCTGTTAGCAGACATGCATAAAAAAGGGAATTAATGATAAATGTATCATCCTATGTAGTTACACATTCAGTAAATTCTTTTATGATATATATATAATGTACATATATATCAAGCATGCTTATTCACCTCATTATCTATAGCAACATGTCAGTATGTTTTTATAAATATGAAAGACTCAAAGGTAGTTTTAGCATTTGGGGTTTTTTTTGTTTCATTTTTCTTTTCAATCATCATCATGTGTCCTTCCCATCATGGGCCTTAGAGTGGTCTTTATAGACTGTGATGGTCTTTATTGCATATAGAGGCAAGAGGAGCTAAAAATATCCTTTGAAGTAGTAGAAATAATTCTTTTTTTTAATGGATTGTTAAACAGAAGATGTAATGGTAGTTGATAAGATGTTAGAATGAACTTTTTTTATCATGCTACCACATAGCTGTTTAAAATCATTAGTTCCCTTTGTGTTTGCTTCTAGGAAAGATATTTATAGACAATGAAGTTATGACTGTTCCCACTAAGAGAGGATATATCCCATAGCACCATGAGGATGACCATATAAATACTGTTCTCTTTCTCTAAAGTAGTTATTTGAAGTTTTCCATTTTGCTAGTTAAAAAAAAAAAAAAGATTTGCAGGAGAAAAAGAAAAACAAAAGCACCATGATTTAGCTAGCTCTCTAGAATCTGAATTGTGAAACATTAAAAATAACACAATTGTTTTGTGAACTTAGAGTATATAGAGTCATATATATTCTTCCTGAAAATACACAAAAGTGGATGCCCTGGCTTTAAAAGTAAGCAACATTTATCTCCTAGACTTTATTTGTGCCACTTTATGGTTATTGTTCCAAAAAGAGCTCACAGTAAAACATTAAGAATGTCCAACTTGAGACTACTTAATGGAACTATTCAGAAGGGATAATAACCTGATATGCAATTAGTTTTTAGTTGTTCAAGTGCAAAATACCAAAACAAAAAAAACCAGTTTTGAGAAGCATTCACTGTCATAGTTCAACCAGAAGCAATTTTGTTTTGCTTCTACTGATCAACTTTATTTTGTTGAAAAAGCTTCTCCATTTAGACAATGCATCGAAAATCTGTACTATTTGAATTTTTTTTTTTTTTTTAATGATATTTAGGAAGTTACTTTGAAGAAAAATAAAATTACAATTTCTGCACCTCTAAACAGGTCTGGTTTTGGATTTGAAAAAGTTGGTTAGGATGCTGATGGACTGAATCAAGAAAAAGTTTACCTTTTTGTCTGCTTCTTCTTCACCTAGTTGTGGTATAAAGCCCTGCTAGGACAAAGGTTGGACTTGATGACCCTGGAGGTCCTTTCCAACTATAATATTCTGTGATTCTGTCTTAAATTTTGATTTAGAGATCAGTCACATCTCTAATTTTTCTTGTAAGCTAATGGTATACATTAGACTCACACTGGTTCTTTAGAATTTTGGAGGAGTGTATTCTTGTCCACAGAACTCCCAAGTAGACTGGGTGTGATTAAAAGGTGGACTTGAGCTTCTTCAATCTATATTTTTCAGAAATGTTTTAAAAGAGGTAAACAGTACAGCCAGCATACTTAATATACAGCTAAAGGCAACACCATCATGGAAAAGAGGATGTCTTGGGTTAAAGTTGATTGGTGCAGAGAAAGAGAAAACTAAGTCTAGCTGAGGCCTTAAAACTTCCCAATTAATCACTAATAGGCAGCTGAGCTTTCATTTTGCAATCAAAGTCCTGCAGTCTCAAGTTATTACCTACTGCAGGGTCATAAAATATTTTTCATCTTTTCCCATGTCTTGCATTTAGTAATGATGATGACATAAGAACACCAAATATGAATATTTAATATAATTATTAAATGTTAGCACTTTGAGTATTTGCTGATCTTTAAGCTTTAATGCACACAGCACAAGAAAAAAATGATGCATAGCTACATACATGTGAATTTTGGTATTCACTTCTTCCATCCAGAGGAAGCAGCACAATTTACAGCAAGGGAGCAGTAAGTAGGAATGTGGTTTAATGTCTAAACTCCCCATCCCCATCTACCTTCCTGCTTCAGCCTCTGATGAAATCCACATTCAAACTGAAGAAGTCAGAGTGCTTTATTTGACTTCTTAGATTATTTCACTGCCTAAGGTTGAATTGCAAATGGACCACGAGTGTCTTTGCTTAAAAGAGTAAAAATAATGAAAATGTTAATAGCTGTGAGGTGGAAGCAGATCCTGATGTTTCTTTACACAACATCACATTTAAGCAGCTAAACCCACTGCCCTGCCTTCCGTGAGGACCTGTTGTGTGTTGAGAGGACACAGGGCTGCAGACACCCTCCTGCTCACCTCTCCTCTGCTCCTCTCTTTGGCCGTGCACACCAGCCAACCTCCTCTTGGTGAAATGATGTGGGGATCTCATTCTGAAGGGGATGTTCTGGGTTAAGGAGCACAGTAATAGCTCCCCTGTCTCCTGTGCTGCGAGCACTTTGAATTCTTCCATCAGCTTGATGGGATGATTTACAGCAGTGTTGCCTTCCTTAACTCCAACTGAGGGAACTTAGACACAAGGAAGTGGCACAGCTTTTGGGAAATCACTTCGAGGAGCTTGATGAGTTAGATGCAGCTTGCTGCAGCGTGACCATATTGATGTTCTCTGCACAGAACAGAGATAGGAATTGTTTAATCATTAGTTGTTGATATTTCCCAACTTCTGTATTAATAGCAAACTTGCTTCTTTTTGATTTTTCTATCTGAAAAATCTGATTTTTTATTTCATCTGAAAATCATTTCTTGTAAATACTTTATATATACTTGTATATACTTTATAGCTGTTATTGCACCAATGCATAAAGAAAAGTGTTTGATGGGCTTGGAAAAGACAA
>JAOEGS010011024.1:20331-49234 GCA_025447755.1 Corythornis vintsioides
AATTACTTCCTATGAATAAATTAATTTAATTTTACTGGGATGTTTGAAATACTTTGTTTAGGACACATTATAAGACACAATCTTGCACTTCCTACAATTACTTTTAACATATTTGTGACCTTATTTTTTTTTTTTGTGCAGCTATATTAAAAGCAACAGCAATTTTTCATCTGTTTTAATTTTCAATGAATGAGTTTATGCTGCTGTGTTTTAGGCAGACAAGAGCTTGTCTTCTTTAGTAATTATCTCCAGACAATGCTATTTGAATGATATGATAGGCTAAATTAAAATGATAGTGTATCTCAGATAAACAAATCAATTTTGTTCCAACAAAAGTCTGATTATAATAAAAGGGTTTGAATCCATTTCTCTAATCGTTGAACCGATATTCACAAATTGCCTTCTGAGATGGACAGTGACAAAGCACATAAAAGTATCTCTTTGAGACAATGGAGGGTATTCAGGAATGTTGTTCACATCATTTAAAATTAATCTTTTTTTCATACCAGTGACTGGGATCGTACCCCTTACACTCCTGGTTCCTGAGATGCAGGAAGGTTTTTGAGACTTGAATATGGTCATAGCTAAATTTTGCATCAAGAAGTTTAAAAAATGGTTTCTTCTCCTTATGAACAGAAGCCCTCCATCTTCTTTGTAGGAGATAGAAAAAAACCAGTAGGTTTCTTTGAGGAATATTTCCTCTCTTTCCTAAGGCAATCAGTTTGGGGATAGCCACCCCTCTGTCTAGGGCCTTGGAAGGTAATTAGAGGATAATGCATAGAAAGCCTATCTCTCTCTCTAAAAACACATTTACCTTAGTGTATTTGCATCTGTGTGAAAATAATTGAACATCTCCTCCTCTGTCAAGCTGTTCTGTTACAGGAACCATTTCTCCTGTGTGATGGTAAGGGCTGATGCATCTGGACCTGCTGCTATGTAGTACATTACCTTGGTTTAGTTATCCCTTCCTGGGCAAACCTCAGCCTTTGAGAATTGTGATCTCACAGAGAATCTTGCAAAATATATTGAAGAAAAATACAATACAGGAAGACCTTGCACTACTATTGCAAAAGAAAAAAAAATATTGTGATATCTGTCTCTTTTCTGTGTAAGAAAACAACACAGGCACATTCCCAATTTCAAACTTGCTTTTAGAAACAAAAGCAAAAAATACATAAAATTATAGCAACTAAGTATTTTCCTTTATCTTTGGGGACATCTTTCAATATGGACTTTTAAATTAGTTGGAGTTTTCATAGCCACTTCTTAAAGTTTAATTCAATGCATATAAAATACATAGCAATAGTTGTTCTTGGGCAGGAACAAGGTAATGCAAATGAACAACCAGAAGACTCCCGATAGCTTCTCTGTGCAATGTTTTCACAGAATCACAGAATGTTAGGGGTTGGAAGGCACCTAGAAGATCATCTAATCCAACCCCCCTGCCAGAGCAGGATCACCTAGACCAAGTCACCCAGGAACAGATCCAGGCAGGTCTTGAATGTCTCCAGAGAAGGAGGCTCCACAACCTCCCTGGGCAGCCTGTTCCAGAGCTCTGTCACCCTCACTGTGAAAAAGTTTTTCTTTGTGTTTACTCTAAACCTATTGTGCTCCTAGAGCTTTTTTTTCTGTTAAATTTTCAACAATACATGCTTGTGTTATTTATTGCTTAGCAGCATAACTGCACAAAAAAAGTTGTGAATGATGCCCCTTCTACTACTCTTCAAAAACATTAACAGTCTCCTATAAGGCCTGGATTTCTTTTCACTGGCAAGACTCCAGATAAAAGGGTTTGCTATTAGGTCTTTCCAGTCAAGATGTGTATCCTCACTGGGGATCTGCAAACTGGCATACAGAATAGAGCTGCAGTTTGGATACTGCCTGCAAAATACATGATGGTGGTGAAAATGTTAGAGCAGTAGAAAAGGTCAGAGCTGGATATCCTTCTAGCACCTGTGAGACCAATGCATGTGGTTACTCCTCATCAGTCTATTATTTTCTCTGGCAGCTTATTTTCTATCCTCTTTCCCTCCCTCACCTTCACCCCCCACCACTGTACTAATGTAACAGCCCCTCTAGAAATCTCATCTACTGCCACACTCAGGAATACAGGCCCACAGGGCCCTGGTTTGGATAATTTAGTGCTGCCTCCTTCATCATATTCTGTGGTATGTCAGGCACAAGATTTACACTTCTGGTAGAGAAAGGAGTGCAAAAGTGAGCAGAAGGGACATTGCAAGATGTCACACTGTATGTGCAACTGGTGGAATGATAATGAAGATCACTGTCCTTTTGCACTTCAGGAAGAAAAAAACACCACTCAAATTAGCTAAATCAGTGGAGCTACCCCGTGTGGACTCCTCTATTTTAGAAACAAAGTCTATTATGTCTGTAATTAACATTACTTAGGAATCAGTGTAACCTGCAATGTTCACATACCACAGTGAGATCTCACAAAGGAATGAGAGTGTTTAGTTAATTAAATGTATTTCTAAACTTGTTTAATAAAAGTTTATCATCTATATCAGCATTTAATCTCTATGCTTAGAAGCCAAGACTGGTTATAGGTCAGGAGAATTAACCAGAAGCATTAAGCATTCAAAATCAAAGCAAGGAAGTGAAAGATTTCCTCCTAATGGGGACAGAAGCTTCTGGGATGTTTCCCAAGGGGAAAGTTGCAAAAATGGCAAAGAGAGCAGGAAGGAAGAAAATCCCCAAACTGTTCAAGTGTAGTCTGTCCCAGGATCTGACAGCTACTTGTCATGCTATCAGTGGTTTCTTTTTACTAGGACATTTACACTGTGTACAACAGCATTTTTTGGTTATTTTTTTCTTGGCTTAAATGCAGTCCTGACACATCATCCAACCACAGCACCAACAGTATAAATTAATCTGGTACACTTTTAATTTGTAAGATCGATCTAAACTTTTGATAAGGCAGAGTAGTAACGACAAAGCACACACACCAAAAAAAACCTGTATCACCCCAAAAAGCAAACCTCTAAGATAGAAAGAAGACAGAGTAAGAATAATGTGTGTGAGCTCAGCATTCTAATTTTATTCTGTCTATACTGTCCATGATAAAACTAAACAGGCTCCTCAAGTGCACAGCACTCATGTCCTCGGTCCTCCTGTGTACAGAGCAGGGGGTCACTGAGTGGACACTTTTGCCCTTGTATGTATTTGCAGTACTCTTGCTGCTAGCTAATGAGAGCTCTGCTCACATAGCTGATCAATGTCAAAACATGGCTGACAGCTTACTAAACAGATCTGCTGTAATACTTTTGTTTTTCTGCATTATGCCATGACATAATTCCTCAGGAGCCTTTGCACAGCATATTTTGCACTGAAAATGTCCTGCACGCAAGTGGGTTGTTGTTGTTGTTGTCCAGCAAACACTCAGTGGGAGAGAGCTTGTGTTGTTTTGATATGAAATACAGCCTTCAATTAGGCTTGGCTTGGGGGCAAAGGATTTCAGCCCTCAATAAAGGCACATCAGAAGCAGAGAGCTTTGCCCGCTCAGTCCTCGCACCACCCTGGCCCCGTTGCCCACCCCACCACACGCTGCCCATACCTGCCTCCTCACTGCCCCAGAGGGGCCTGGGCTCGGGTTTTCTTAGTGAGTCTCCTTTGCTGTGGGGGTCCTTCATCTGAAAAACAGAGGGAACACATCAGGTTATGAGAACTTCGTATTATGCTGGGTTATTGCAATTTAACACTTAGGACCAAAATTACTTTCCCTCCAAAGAAACTTGTCAGGCAGCAGTGCAAGACCCCTCTCCAGCTGTTTCTATAATCAGGGGCAAACTTATGAGGTGCGATCTTCCAGAAAATAAAAGGTCTTTGTGCTTCACTGTACTTTGAATTGCCTTTTTCTATTCAAAGTATGTGTTGCTTTTACATCCAAGGACCAAATGATTAGCCCTGTTTTCTTGCCTTGGCCCTGCTGAGGTAGGGGAAGGGAAAGGAAATGTCAGGCAGGGTCCCAGAAGGGCTGTCTTCAGATATGGGGCTGTTTATGGAGAGCAACTTTGCCCACCTTTTTCAGAGATTCCATGTGTTCACAGCGTCCCTTGGAGCTGTGGGTACATTGCAAGGCTCATAACATACTTCCCCTTTTTCAGGGAATCATACTGAAAAGTGTTATAAAAATGAACATTCTGGTCCTTGCTGGCTCTAACCAGAGTAGGGAAAGTAATATTAACTTAATTTACATCAGGTTTGGTTTAAGATTTGGGCAAAGGTTAGGGTCAGTGCTTACTTTGCCTGAACTAGTTCTCTGTCCTGGGTGTTAAAGCCTTCGAAATAGTTTATGACCCTTGTGTGCTCCCAGCTTGCTTTGAACTGCTTCTGACCTGAGCAAGGAGCATTTTTCCATGGATGAGCAGTAAGATGTTTCAGTGACAATCACGTACTTACAGTGTTTTCTGGATGCTCAGTCACAGAGAACATATTGCCAGGGAGAAGACACGACTGGATTTTGCTTCAGATACTAAGTTCATGTAATGTGTAGGCAGTTTAGTGACCCTCTCTAGACTGTATCATCACTCTGTCCTCAGCACTAGTATAGAAAACCAATTGCAGTATTAAGTATTGTCCTTTATTTTTTCTGTAAGTAGGAAGAATTAAAAGCAGTAACCACTCATTCAGTGACAAATGCTTTCAACACGCCAGAGACAATTGGTAATATGTGGCAGCTTGATGTAGCAAGCCTCAGCATTAATTGGATAATTATTATCTCAATTTTTCAGATGGAAAAGCTATATAACAAAGAAAGACTTGTTCACACTTAAATCTCAGTTCAAAGAACCTGGAATAGACTCTAGTTCCCAATCCTCCAATTAATTTTCATGATGAAGTGATTTTTCCTAATACATTCTTACATAAGTAGGACTATCAGTTTACACATACTGAATTTTATGTCAGTGGAAAAGCCTGTTTTTTTCTGAATATTTTCTTGATGATCATCAAGCACTTGGGGATCCTTTTTTCAAGGCTTGAGGTTCTGCCATATATTCAGATACAAAGAAACTGAACTCAAGACAGTGGATCTCAAATTGCACTAACAGGACTGGCAAGTCCTTGAAACTTAATGTGTATGGGATTTGCTCAGAAAAAGGGTGAATTACTCAGGAACAGGGCTAAATTTGTTTCTTAATGATTATTTCTGTTATAACACAGCTCCAGGTCTCATCATCTTGGTGAGACAAGGTGAAGGGCTCTGTTTGTGTGGGGGGGCCCACACTGAACAAGCTGTTATTCTAGAACTGTTAAGAGAAACAGAATCCAGTTATCTGAAGGGTGCTGTTGAGTCCTATAGGTCTTCTTTGGACAGGTAGTGTCCAGGTTTCCAGTTCTGGCTCTAGATACCACCATAGCGTAACACCTTTTACAGGCCTTAGCACTTTGCAGTATCTATGCTAGCAGCAGTGAAGAGATCACTACAGACATCTCCATCTCTGTATACAAGGATGCTGTCTGTCTGGCACATCCTTTACTCTCTGAAGCACAAACATATTTGTACAGGAAGAGGAGCAACTATGCTTGACAGAAGAACAGAAGGTGAGGACAATGAAGGAGCAGACAAGTACCTTGACACAACAGTAGCAAGTGCACTGAAACCCCATCAACTGTCCTGCTGCATCAAGACTTCTATTTACATTGCCTGAGATGTGCATAACCTGAGGATACCAAATAGCATTTGCTATATGGCCAGCTTTGACACCCTACTAACTTTGAAGTGTCGATATTATCATAATACTGCAGTTCAGTGTCCTGACAGCAAAGTCAAGCACATATTTTTAATGAGAAAAGATTGTCTATTATGCATTAATTAACATGTTGTACTTAGGATTTATCTTTTTTTTTTTCTTAGTGCCATATAGTTCTCCCTTTCATTTTCCCTGCTAAGTAATCATTGAGATGAAAATAAAAAAGGAAATGAGGTTGGTTAGAAGCAAAGGGTTTAAGGAGAGTGACTTTCTACCTGTGCTAGCCTTTACATCCTATTTCCATTAATCTCTCACAACTCAATGACATAGTGAGGAACTGATCCTGTCCTCTGTTTAAGACAATGAAAAATATCACTCTGTCTTCAGGGTTCAACTCCTGGTGAAGAGAAAAATTCTGGCACAAGCACTAGTTTAATCCACAGAGAATGTGAAAAATCAATTGACATTTTAGCTTCTTGACCTCTGTTGCAAGCACCTGTAGGAAAAGAATGCAAATTAGCAAAAATTGTCCTTTTTACTTATGTTCATTTAAGGTTGCAATGTTATTTGTATGAGCATTTGGAGGAAGAAAGGAAGCAAAGCTTTATTCCTGACATTATATTTGAGCTATATAGGGGATATAAATGTATGTCTACATAATGTCATCACTTGCTGGTGTGCATGTGCAAAACTTGAAATGGAATTGTATGCAAGTATTACAATCCCATGTTATTCTACACCCACATTTTGCAAGAAGTGGTGGAGGTGGCATGATACTGGCCTAATAATGAATGCAGTGATTGTGATTGCCATTTAGAAACAGGAATAGAAGCTGAAATAACCTGAACAAATAGGCTATGGCTACATCAGGGGTATGCTTAGCTCTTCTCAGTGGGTTTCTTCTGTCTCTCATGACAGGAGTAAAAAGTGGCTGGGTCACTTACACAGGCTAGATGCACTCTGTATGTAGTTTATGTCCACTGCATCAGAGCCACTTAAGGAGATATCCCCCACCTGCATAGCAACAGCTCAGTCACAAAGAAACTCCCAGCACTGGGGAGCATAACGGGAACTCTCAGCACTGTGGCAGAAAACCCTCATAATGTGAGTAGGTGGCCACAAAAGCACTTGCAACATCCTTAGAGTGACTTAAGTACGGACTCACACAGTGTTAGTTCAACACTTCCCTGAGTTTGACTGGCCAGGCAGCATAGGTGTCCAGCTTCCTTTTCCCTTCCTGTTTGTGCTGTCAGCCACCCTGGTCCCAACACAACACATATCTATGTTAGTGTAAACATAGATAGCATTAAGGCATGAATTGGGGATTTTGTTGGTGTAGATGAACTACAACTTCTTTCTACCCAAGAAATTAATTGGGGACTTAAGCTGTGAATTTCTATACAAACATAGTTCTTACCTGGATTGATGTTGTTACACTAACTACAGCAATATCCATTTTTTTCTGGAACCTTGTTTATATCAGATTTAAATCCAATTTATTTGCTCTGGTTACTACTCACAAAATGAGTTTTAAGGGAGAAATGAATAAGGACTATGTGGTTCTTTCAGTCTGGCTTTGCATTTGCAAAGGGTCTTATTTCTGAATATTTCACAGTTGGTATATGATGGTATGATTATTAACAAGACTTGATCTTGCCCAAAATGGTTGGCACACAGTGTCCAAAGGTTCAACATAAAGTTTCAGCACTGCTTAATATGCAACTACTTGTGTGTCTACTTAGCTGTTGTGGACTCTCTGTAGCCATGAGTCTTGAGGAGTAAAGGAAGAACATAGGATGTTTCACTGATTATTGCAAATCATAAAAGCACCAAAACATATCTTTTGGATATATTTATACTTTTAACTTGCTTTATCTCTAGTCATAGCATGAAGAAAATTGGAACTTGTTAAATTGGAAAATATTTAGCACACTACACAGTGTAAACAGTCATAGTAACTCTGGAAGGTGGCTGCTCCTTTTTTTTTTCAAAGTACAAGTATTCACATGGATTCAGTTACATAATCAGATACAGGAATGCTTGCTGGCTGCATGCTCTTTCCTAGCTGTGTATCTCCTCGGTGAAAGTTCCCAGTTGTTAGAGATTCAGAGATTCAGTTTTTCCATCCTTCAAAAGATATGTACAGCATGCAGGTGGTCTTCTTTCTCGCTGTCCACAAAACTTTAAAGCAGATGTAGCATAACCAGTCCCCATCATTATCACTGAGGTCATTGGCAGGATTAGTTGATTTGTGAAGTGTAGCCTTGGTCCAAGAAGAGCCTAAATTTCTTCCCCAAACTAACTGAAACAGAGTTTTATTGAAATGGTAAAATATGATCCTAACCCATGCAAATATGGCTACAATCAAGTTGAAATAAAACAAATTTTGAGGTTGTGACACAATTGAACAAGTCTGTTAGCATTAGCCTCACCACAAGGCTGCTGCCAAAACACAGAGATTCAGAACTATGTATGCACAGCAGTTTCACTGAAAGAAAAAAAAAAAAAATATTGACAGATGTTCTATGAAGACACTGGTGTTTTGTTTTGTTTTGTTTTTCCTAAAGTTCTTTATGAAACTTAGAAAGGGGCAACATCTTCTAAAGATCTGCTAAGTGTTTAAAGAGACTGGTATAGACTTATATGACTACAAATATTTCTATACAATCTGCGTATTTCTGATACAATCTGAGTTTTGCTGCAAGAGACTTGGAGAGTGTCTAAATTGATTTTTTTTCCTCTGCTTCTCCAGTTACAGGCTAGGGCAAGTGGTAGGTTCAACAGAATCTTCAGGTTGTGATAATGTGGTAAAAACATGGATTCACGCCCTATAGTAGCTATCCTTTCACTTTAGGAGGACAAAGGTGTCAAAGATTGCAATCAAGCATTGCCACCACAGAGGACAATGAGTCAGACCTGTCAGTAAAGTATCTTCTGATTTGGGTGTGAAATGCCCTTCCAAAGCAGAGACAAAGCTCTGGGCTGAAATCATGGACTGAGGTGCAATTAGTTCAGGAAATGGCCATTTTGCAGATGGGTTTCACAATCCAGTTGAGCCTGTAATGCAGGATCCTACAAGAGGCATATTGTGAAGCAGGAGCTACTTGAGCATAACAATCTTTTATGGTGCATCCATGTCTCCCAGAGATTAAGGCCCAGTTACTTATTTTTCAAATGTTCCTCACAAAACTCTAGAAAGTGGAAAGTATTTAGTACTTCTTATCAGGGTGGAAAGTGACTTTGCAGTTCATACAGGAAGTAGTACCCTGAATGTGCAATGTGTCAATAACCATGCTTGTCCAAGAGCTGAATTGCCTAAAATTGTTAGTCACTTCTGACAATTTAGCCGCTATCAATGTACATAATCAAACTAAATATTTATACAAAATGTTACTTTGACACATTAGGCATATAATGACCATAGTTTACTGTTGCACTGAATTTTAAAAAAGAAAGATACCTTCAGAGACAGATGAAACTGAAAACACTGTAGCATTTCAGTCATGTACGGCAACTTGAAAACAATATTAAACAGAAAAACTCTAGAATTTCAATTATTTCAAAAACAACTGGTGATTGAAGTAAGGTACACAGATTTCTGAAATTATTTCAGTTATATTAATCGGATTTTAAATATAGTTTTCAGATATATGATATTTATCTTGACAGAATCTTACTCAACAGTTTCATTGTATCATGCATTTCCTTTTGGTGCTCTGAAAAGAAAGCAAGTTTGTTCTTTTCATCTGCAGCCATTCCCTCAGTAGCTGTCATTTATTATGTAGAAAAAAAGGATTCTGTTGTATTTTTGTATGCATTTGGCTCTGTGTGCAGCTATATTTTTCTTTCAGTAGATGTATCTTGGGCTTAGGGAATTGTTTTGATGAAAGAGCTGCTTTTTAAGCCAAAATATCTTTATCTCTTGAAGAGCTCAGTTCCTGTGGGCTAGATTAAGAAAAAAAAAAAAAACAACAACAAACCCACCAAAAAAACCCCCAACCCCAAAACAACAATAACAAAAAAAACCACAACGGCAACAAAAATGAACCCTTAAGAAACGAAACATCGTAATCTTATTAATGATAGCTTTTATATATATGTTTTCTAGGGTACAACTCGTAACCCTAGTAGTATAGGGTTATATAGTTATATATATGTTATATAGGTACCACTTCAGTAGTGCTAGATAGTTCATAATAAGAGTACCAACAGTCAGCCCACTGACAATAGAGGGGAAATCTGTTAGCATTAGCTATCTAATTACTTCCTTTTAAGCGTGTTTTTTGAAAAGAATCTCAGGGACATCAGTACCTGGTTTTATTTAGTAGCTGAGGCTTGGCAACAAATGGCCCAGTTGTAAATGTCTTAAAACAATGCCTTTCCAAGCTAGAGAAATCAAATCTGTTTCTCCTGCTTTATGTGAGGCTGCCTGAAATAGAGTTGCATGCCTGGTGGTAAAACTTGGTCACTTTCAAGAATCAGACCTTTGGGAAGCAGAAAGGAGCTGTAGGTTTCCTCCTCATATACAACAGCACTTCATCCTGCAACTCCATAACATAGAGACAGACCTTACAGACCGTAGAGCAGTGAATAGAGCCCAGGAATCATTTGACTTGGAAAGGTATTCTGGCAGGGTTTGAGTGCGCTACCGAGTTTCACGTGTGCTCTTACAGAGAGATACAGCTGCAAAGGCATTCACATATTGCAGAGGCATTCACAATAGCCTCCATTTTCTCCTCAACAAGCTTATTACTGAGTAGTAGCTAGAAGGTGCTCTGGGAGTGGTGAAGTGTTTGTTTTCACCATCTACCAGAATTCAAAAGGTATCTAAATTGCAGCCTCTGCTTTCTTCAAACTTCCACTTCACACTTTCAGCTATAATATGTGGGAGGTACCCACTCTTAGCAGCTTTTCCTCTTTCAAGGGCAAGAATGAATCCTATGATATTCTCTGCAAGAAAAAAACCCCACATTCTTGCATGCTAATCTTCCATGTTTTAGAGAAACACATCTAGCTACTTCTTGTGTTTTCTACTTGCTTGATCAGCACTATTCTGTAGCACCTTCTACATTTCAGAGCAATTCACACCACCTAAAGTATTTATCTGTAGCTCTGTTTTCTGTGCTCCAGAAAGCTGCTATTGTCCTCAATGTGCATTGGGTTTATCACATTTGTAGTCTATTTGTTGTTGTTTGGGAGGTTTTGTTGACTTTTGGGGTTTTTTAATGTTTTGGTTGGTTCGTTTGGTTTTTGTTTATTGGTTGGTTGGGTTTTCGTTGTTTTTGCTGGTTTTCTTTGTGGGGGGAGGTACTTGTACTTTTTGTTGGTGGGTGGTTTTTTTTCTTTTGTTTTTAAAACTATTTGTAAATCCATTTATCTGAAAAGAAAAAAAAATATTTTTTTGCATAGGAAAGCAAATCCACATGGTTTCACATGACACCTCATTGTTAAGGATTTATTAATGAGAAGGGTTTTTATTAATTTTCAGTTCCTTAAACCTGGTCATTCCTAATCTCTAGAAATCCTGTTGTCCTGTCTTCTTCAAGACTTTGTAGACATCAAACAAGCTCTCTAGCAGGAAAATGTGATACTTCTTTTCCTCCCAAATGAATTCCCCAACTTACACAAAACTAGAAAGAGGTGTTAAAACAGTACCTTTTTTGCACATAAGGCTTCAAAACAGCTTTGAAACGGTGTAACTGTTGTGAACCTGAGTAGGATTTTTGGTTTAATGGTAATGGCATTATGATGTCATAAAGTACAGGCCATACAAACTAATTGTGTAGCTACACTGTTGCTTTGGAAATAATTATCTTTCCAGTGATGCAAAAGGTCAAAAAAGTTAAGTTTCTCTCAAATTCTGAGAGTGCATTTTTTAGAATATCATGTGCTTACTATTCAGAGGGGTGAAAAGATTTCACAAAATGGAAAGGATATAATTGGATACAGAGCAAGTACACTGTATTAAGATAGGAGACACTGAGGAGTCCTGGGATGTGAGAATTGTATTAATTTACCTTAAATAATCAGCATGCACTGTATTGACTAACACTGTAATAGGACTTACAGAATGCATGCCTTTACTATGGAGGTCTTAGCCAATTATAACTTCTGTGCAAAGAGGAAAGTTCTACATAAAAGGTTATCTGGAAGTTCTAGACAGGAAAATAGTGATAGTTATTTATAAACTGAAAAGGAGTGCAATAGCTATAACAGTAACACAGAGAAGAGAACAAAATTGCTCACTGCATTACTCATACTGACCAAGACATTTGGGATTTCTTGTGATAACTGTGGCTGCTTGGGATAGATGGACCAGTGTAGATAGAAGAGGAAGAAACAAGCTTTTATTTATGGAACAAGTATTTAATTCAATAATGCATTTCTTTAGAGCAAAATGACATATAAAACTTTATGATCCTCAAAAGCACAGTCTAGACTGGTGACATGGCCTTGGGTCTAGCCAGATGGCAGAGGCAGCCCTGCAGCTGCTCCTGCTCTCTGCACCTGCCTTGTCTTTGTGCAGCCCTGGATCTTCTGACCATGTTATTGCATGGCTTATTGCTCTCTTGGAGGGTGGGCTTAAGTTTGGTTTTACATCTACTGAGGTATTTTACAGACCTATTTTATTTGTCTGTATGTGGTCTTATGCATGTGTTTATGGTTTTAGTCTAGAGAATAGGAAACTGAGAGGAGACCTTATTGCCTTCTACAACTACCTAAAACGAGGTTGTAGTGAGGCTGGTGTTGGTCTCTTCTCTCAAAATTAGTAATGATAGGATGAGGGGAAATGATGTCAGGTTTAGATTGGATATTAGGAAGAAATTCTTCACTGAGATGGTGGTTAGGTGCTGGAACAGGCTGCCCAGGGAGGTGGTGGAGTCACCATCCCTGGAGGTGTTTAAAGAACGAATAGATGAGGCACTTGAGGATATGGTGTTAGAGAAATGCTAGGACAAAGGTTGGACTTGATGACCCTGGAGGTCCTTTCCAAGCATATTGATTCTGTGATTCTGTGAGAGTTGTTTTATCTTCAGTGCTGTTACTCTTCAAGAGAGGAGTATTAATTGCCTGTCAGATTGTTTTCATGACCTTGTCATACAATCAATGGACTCCTTTAATTATCTACTACGAAGAACTGAATTATCTTCAAAATAAGTTGAAGCAGTGATTACAAAATGGGTGATAAACAGATTAAAATAAAATTCCAATAGAAGAGAGCAACTCCAGTTGTCCCACCTAAAGATAACCTCTGAAGACCAAATCAATCTAACACAGTAACAGGCTATAAAAAAAACAAAAACAAAAACAAAACAAAAGTAATTTTCAAACAAAGTGCTTTTTGATAGGTTTTGTTCTCCTTCTTCTTTGATGTCAGGTACTAAATATTGCCAGAAACAGTATTCTAGAGGAACAGAAAACATTTTTCCATTCCAGTAAACAAATCTCTTGACCTTATGTATTTGATCACTTGCTAATCAGAAAGGAGCCTTACCTGTCCTGCATGACAGGACAAAACTAAGCAGTTTCTCTGATCTCTACGGCTGACAGAAAAGTTATTTGCAATGCTGAGTCAAAAGGTGCTAGATGATAATATTTAAAACAAAAATAATAAAAGAAAAAAAATATAGAAGGAGACATAATTTTAATCCAGGTATTATGGAAACGCTGTGGAAATCATTTTCCAGCTGCAGATGTCCTCAGGGAAAACTCTCAACAATTAGCTTCTTTAAAATAGTAGGTTTAAAAATTATTTTCAGTAGACCTGTACCATCACTCAAGAAGGACATGTTTATATTTTTGATATTGACTCATCCAATTAATTTACTAAGTGTGTGACACTTCGACAGACCTGTGATGTATGTACAAATGACTGTCTCACTGCATATTTTTTAAGCAGATGATTGATGTATCACATAATTTCTTTGAGTCACAGAACTGATTTATATGCTTTATGTTATATAGACATTCGCTTTGTCAGTTGGGACTGTAAAAACCCCCACAGGCAATTGTCTGCTATTCAGTCTTTGCCATTCATTGAAATTACACATAATTTTAGCCTGTGCATTTGCAAACTGTGCTTTGCCATTTCCATTTGAACATGCTTTTGTGTTAAACATTTTTGACTCATCTAAATAAGTATTATCTATAATAACCCTCTATCAATCCATTACTAAACCATGAAAGTATGTACTGCATTTAGATTTAATCCCTGAAACAAAGTCTGTTCCCACCTCACTCGTATGTTTCTTTCACAGCTGAATCTCACAGCTGTTGGGAATTCTGAGTAACAGAGAAATCTAAGATTGCTTTTCATTTCGCTAACATATAGGATCTGCATTAAAATCACATTTCAGCCACTGGTCTTTTGATATACACACAATAAAATTCCTGAAGTACAGACACCTATTGGCAGATACATAATCCTGACTTTAAGGGGGGAGATACATTTGTATTGCAATTCCAAAATCCATCAAAAACCCATTAGTGACACATTTGTATCAATAGATAAAAGAGCTGTAGTGCAATCATCTAGAAACAACTATTTAGGAAATAGCTCTAAGCTATGCTAATGAAAATGAGTTTTCCATTTGAGGCTGTCAACTTGCAGGACTAAGCTACAACTTTGACATGTGATGATTCAGAAAATGCAGACTTTTTTTCAGACTAAAATTGCTGAATTAAGAGAAGTACAAAATACCTTCTCTACTATTCTAATTGTTCATATTGAACCACTTGTTTCTCTAAAACTCTCTTTGTTTTCAGACACTTATACATTTCTGGAGCAGAATATGATGATTAGTTTACTTGTATAAGAAACAGAAGCTACTGAGATCCAGTGGTTGTGGATTTGCAAGTTAAATCACATATAGTATACAAATTTTTTCTTTACTGGTTTTAACATATTTTTCATTTTGATTATGTGGAAATATTCTTGTCAATATAACATGGAACATTGAAAACAGGATTGCTCAACAGATTTTCTCTCTGTAGGTCACTTTTATATGGTACAATCCCTAAACTCAGTAGAAAAAGCCCCCTATCCTCCAGTCTTATTGGGTAGAACAAAATACACTCTGCAATCTGTAATAACCAAGTCTAAAGGCAAGAACGTCCTACACATGAATATATTAAACTTCAGCTGTAAATAAGTTTGACTTGTCTGTTTTGACAGACAATTACAGATCTAACTCTTGCATTTAAAGTCTGCTTAAAATTTTCAGTCTTTCATACCGTATAAAAGATTTTCTCATTGCATCTATGCTATGTATTAAATTAAATTGAAACTTTAACATTGTTTTCCATTTTTGTTTTCCAAATCTATCCCTACTATTTCATTGTTGCAATGGATCAGGGAAAGAGCGAGCCATATTTTTTCTGGACTGAGTATAAGAATATGGTTATTTTCTTACTAACAGCTTTTCCTGGCCAAAATAGGGGACAAAGGGGAAAACAAAATTAATTGAGTTAATCTACATAGGTGTTTCCTGGATCCCTGTATGAGGAGATTCCAGCATGTGCAAGACAACAAGGTTTCTCACACCAAAGGTCAGCCTGAGCTGTAGGCTCATTCAACCATGGGCCTCTCTGTCATAGAATAGTTTCATCTGGAAGAGATATTCAAGACCATCAAGTCCAACCTTATTTCCAGCCTTATCAAAACACTAAACCATGTCCCTGATCACATCTACCTGTCTCTTAAACACTTCCAGGGATGGTGACTTCACCACCTTCCTGTACATGCCATTCCAATGCCTGTCAATGCTTTCAGTAAAGAAATTCTTCCAAATATCCAGCCTGAACCTCCCCTGGTTCAACTTCAGGCAATTTCCTCTTGTTCTATCACTTGTCACTAGAGAGCACACACCAATTCCCACCTGTCTACAACTTCCTTTGCTCCTTAGAAATCTCTTCCCAAAGGATCCTACTTACTAGAACTTCTACCAGCCACTTCAATGTGAATCTCATTGATGGAGGTAAAGAATGATACAGCTTTGGCTGCAATGCCTTTTCCAGGCATCTATTTTGCCCTGGTATCTCTGGTCTGTCCTCACCCACACACACACTAGGTATATTTATCTCCCTTCCTTCCCTGTATGTCTCCACAGAGGCAGAAGTAAATTCTGTGAATGGAAGTCTGTACTCCTCAATGAATGGGTATAGCGTTTGCTTTGCTGGATGTGGGATTGACCTTTGGAGCTACCCTGAGCTGAGATTTTCACTAAGCCACTCTCTGTGGGACCCAGGGCTGCCTTCTAGAATAATCCCAGTTAATTTAAGACACTGCAGTGTGTACTATTTATAATTATTTTATCAAAGTGCATTACAGTGCTTCTGTCTTTATCAAGTGTAATCTACAATCAGGTTGTTAATTTGCCTAGGTTTATTAGAGGCGTTCATAGTCCTCTCCAGATTTTATTTCACTGAACAATTCTGTTACTTTTTTTTTACATGTTTTTATTTTCCGAATTGTGTCTTATTGCAACATTTTTCACATATATTTGTTCCAGGATTAATTGTCCCATACTGGATGTTCAGGATTTCCATTTCCTCTGTTGTGTATGTGCATATGTTTGTGTATTAACTAGCACTTGTGGTGTAAATCACATGGTGCCTCATTACCATTGCAGATCACCAAATGTAGGAGTGCTTTTTATCCAGAAGGTGTGAAAAAACTATCCTGCAAAAGCCCAATCAGATCTGTCACCAAACTTTATCTTTACAGACAGCTAGCCAGAGATTTCTTTTTCTCATCTCCACATTTTCCTAGTCCATTAAAAGACATTTATTTTTATGATGTCTCTTTACACAATTTACTTTGACTGAAACATTTTCTTACCCCATTCTAAAGGCAGGTTTCTAGAAGCTCTATGTTACTTATAGGAGAAGTTTATAAGTAGAACTATCTCAAATAATTGCCCAACATTTGGTTTAGGTACAATCTTTTCAGAATTCCTCATCTCTGAAGCAAGACTTGAAATATGATGAAGTGCTGAAATCTGACTGAAAGCAAGAGCTCTCCTATACACAGAAGCTTTGAATGTTTTTTAATAGTAAAATATATTCCTGATATTGATCTGATAGCATGATCCAAAAGTATCTTTGAGAGTGATTAGCTTCCAATAATCTGGAAAGGATTTATGTAAAAAGGTGGCAGCACTATATTCCCTGCAGCCTTAAGCTCCTAATTTTCCTGATGCTCCATCACAAAAGACACCAGGCACTGATGTACTGCTGTGGGTGGAGAAAGATAGCAGCCTTCATCTGTTTTCCACCAACAACCCCACAGCAGTGGCAAGAGAGGGTGAAGAGACCCACCCTATTGCACCTGATGTTGGGACAGGTCCTTTCTGCAGCTGGTGTGATGGAGCACTCTGCTCAGCAGCCCTGAGCTCCCAGTCACTCGGTGATGGCTGTGTCTGACACACACAGATACTCCCAGAAATTTAGTCACATTGCTCAAATAAGGTGAACACATTAGTTTGCTCTTTCCCTCCTCTTGTCCCTTAGCTAGGGACAGCACAGGGTCTTTAGCTTTGGAAAGAAAAGACAGATCTAAACATACAGAGCTTTGCTCTACTAGAGACTTGTCCATAGTGCTTCAGGACAAATGCCAGATGATAGTGCAGCAAGAGAGGGTTTTTTTAGGCAAAGAGGAAAGAACAGAACATGCCTTGAACTTAGCTGTTGGGTCTGGTTTGAGAGAAAAAAAACCATTTTGAGCTTACTAACAAGGTCTGTTATCTTCTATTTATTTAAAGGTCTGAAACAAGGGCATAACAGTGTAAGCAGCATATACAGGTTATGCAGCATATGAAGGTTGTTTTGGTTTTTTTTTGTATGTGCATCTATGATTTACTTCTAATGACCCAGCTTGGTAAAGCCTCATCTGAGAGATTTAAATAGCACCCAAATTTCAATCTATTTTCCTTGCTGTATTTAGGGGACTGCTAATCAGGTCTGAAAGGCAGTTTGACTCCTTTTTCAAACACAGCTTATTTACACGTTATTAATTGTACAGCATGACAACTTATTTTGAAAGGAAATTTATCCTCCTCATCAGGCCAGAAAGTTTTATGCAACCTGAAGTATGTAGATAGACCTGCAAAAGGGAGGAATGGTTATTGTAAATCATTACCCTGGCAGTGGAAAAAAGCCCTTAGGGCTTCAGCTGTCACACTGGTAGAACAGATATAAGCTTCCATACAACTAAAACACATCAGTTACAAAAAACAGTAATATACCTGTGTTAAGTCAGTCATGCAAAAATTACCATGATTTTCTGGCAATACTTGAAAATTATGTAGTCTACTAGTATACAATGTGGAAAAATGCCATAAAAACACAGACACAATACACTATCTCCCAAATAACAGAGGAGTCTTAGTAGAGGTTACATCAGCAATCATTTATAAACTCCAAATGACACAAGACTTAATAGAAAAGCCTGAGGAGGAGGAAATAGAAGCATATCATAAGAAAAAACTCCCAGCCCCTCATTATTTAAAATGCTTTCTGTTTTAATGTAATCTTATTTATGTTAAGTCAATTTTTAAAGGCTCTGCTATGTAATTGCCATCACAGTAAATGAGCAGTAATGATTTCTTTGGCTGGTTTTGTGTTGGAAATAAGAACAGGAATACAGACACGTGTTCCCTTGGGTGATGTGGTTTAATCAGGTTGGTTTTTATAAGGCCTTTTTCAAACTGATCAGAATAGCTTGAAATGTGTCAGAGAAAGCTTGTTGCCTAGAATAAGCTTTTAATAATATTTCACAGCTGATTTCTTTTTGAATTAATTTGCCCTTGAGCAAAAGGACAGGGTCAGTAGCACCCTTGTATATCTTTGCATCGGGCATAGAACAAAGGAACTATAGTCACTGTACCAGCAATTGGTTACAGTACTGAAAAGCAGGAGAAGTAAGGGTAATGGGGAAAAAGAGACAAGAATTAACAAGGAGAAACCACCGGTGCACTCCGAGTTCCCTGCTGATTTTACAGAGACCACATTCTCTTCTCCTTGAAATATATACTGTATCTCTTCAAGTTCATCGGTGTAAAGTGAAGGGAGTTGTTTCACATTGATGCAGTTTGTGCCATTTGTAACCCCTGAACAGAATCTCACCCAGCAACTCTCTTTAAACCTGGAAAAGGTCAGACACAAACCTCCTTCATTCTTTATTATTAAAAGCTTCCTGCCTGGTTATTCTGTAGTGAGAGGCAGTGACCTTACATTTAATCACATCAAAAACTCTGCTTTCACTTACTTAAAACACCCCTTATGCAGGATAGCTTTATCCAAGAGTCTTTCACCAGACGTTATTTTTTAAAGCAGCGTGCAAAATATCCCTCTTGCTGTAGATTCCAGCTGCTGAGTAAGCAGCCACTCTACTGTCTGCAGTAAGGAGACTGAAAGAGAGGTCTTGGGGAATCTGCGTTCAACCAAATCTATCCCATATGCATGTAAAATCTAATGGAAATAATTGTGAGGCCCTACAGCTGTATAGGAGTATACGTGATTTACAGCAAGGCAAACGACTTGCAGATTCCTGTGTCTTTGGTTTTTTATTTTTTAACGTTTCAGACTGAGCAAAGATAATCTTCTTAATGAAGTAAAATGGGGGAGTAATTAGCTACTCTGCTTGTGCATATGTTTAACTAAAATGCCTTTGCTGGGTTTTTGAAGGGCAAAGGACTTCCATTTTTACCTGCTGTTCAAATTTCGCTGCTTAAAAATGCAGCAGATGTAGCATGAAAAAATGTTTCTGCTGTGAGCTGTGTGTGCCAAGGCTCTGATAAATGCCTTGTCACATTTGCTCTGCTTTGTACTTGGAAAGATTGTTATTTGTTTGCTTTTATGTTTCTTCAAGTCTCTCTTTTTTTTTTTTTTTTTTTGTAAGCTGTTTCCATGCAGGGATGGTTCTGACAGGGATTATGGGCTCTGAGCAAAACTTTCTGTTCTGCATTTGGCTTTCCTTCACAGGGATTAGGTGGACCTAAATGATGAATGAAAGGTCCAAAGTCTGCCTCAGAAAATCCCCTCTTGACCACTTCATCCAAGCCCTTACAGTTTTGCCACCTTCATATCTGTGTGCAACTGCCCAGTAGTACAAGCAGAATGATGTTGGCATCTATAACATACTGACATGACTCGAGGCTAACCAGGGTTTCCCTTCTGCTTAAAAGATCCACTGAACTACTCACCTTCTGCTTAGAAAAACTCCTTGAGGCAAATCCTTATTTCTAAAGAGAAAGCTAGATGTGGCTTGGAGGGGATGGGGGAGGGGTAGGAAGAAGGGTGGTCTTGTAATCGTGGGGCAGAAGGGAAAAAAGAACAACACCAAGAAACATCATTTCCCGCCCCCCCTGCCCCCACTATTGACAACATTGCTGGACTGTGGATGGTGCCTATTTTATCTTGCTTTCTGTCCTCTCTATTTCTGCTTTCTCCTTTCTTTTCTATCTTTATTTTCCTCTCTGTCCTATCCGATCTTTAGGGACTTTTGCTGTATTTCTCTAGTGAAGTTTGTTGTGCTTGTGACATCTGACCTCGTTTGCATCTTAATTTCACCGTTTTGAGTTACCTTTGAAGTTTTTCCCAGGTCCTTCTGGACAGCAAAGGCTGCAGTTTTTGTTTTGTCCTGGCAGGACTATAAAAAAAGTGCCATGTACCCGAATATGGAATTGTGACATTAACTGGCATCATGCAGTGTTTATCAGATCGTGACAACTACATCACAGAACTGTAGTGAAGAATACATCGTTTCTCATGCTGTTTTTAGGTATAAAAGTTCAAGGAGAAAGCAGAGCCCAGATGTGCACAACAACCTTCATCAGCAGAGTTTTGGATTTCAGAGAATCTCTGAGGGAAGCACAATCTCATAAGTACAGACTTGTTATCAGTGTGAAACATGGAAAAAAAGTTTTGGGGGAGGAAAAAGCAGCTTACTTTAGTGCTTCTCTGGCTCTCCCAAGGGCAGGATTCGGTCTCCGGAGGAGCTATTCCTCTCTGGAAGGGGTGGTCACTCAGGCAGGTCTGACACAGTGGAGACTCCAGATCCGAATCCCCTGGAGGTAAATGCATCACAGTGGACCCCGGGTACTTGAGGCTGGCATGTGAGTGCTTTTCAACGCTGACCATTGGGCTCTTAATCCATCTTCGTACCTGCCAACATAGAAAGAGGTTATGGTGCTTTATGGCAGTAGCTGGGATGATGCAGCAGGGTTTCTGATGTAGATAAAGACAAAGAATGGGAAAAATAATCAGATACTTTCACAGGAGAAAGTACTAGGCCATGTCAGCATTCCTGGGTGAACACACACCATAGCCAGGCTCTTTATCCTGAGAATCTTTTCCTCCTTTGTGCAAGTCTGCCATATGTTTATCTTCAATACAAAGCTTTCAGGCTTCTTAGAGATAAAAATATATGGTAGACTGGTAAGAAGAGAAAGGCAACAACTCAAATCAAGTATTCCCAGCATAGACAGCTCATCTTCCCCTATGGAGAGAAAGCAGATTGGTTTTTCATGTATACAATTGTAAACTATGATCTTTCTGCATTCCTTTTTCCAAAAGCAGTATCTTTTGATAGATCTCTGACTTTATATACTATCTCAGCCTTTTCTGTGCCTCCCATCACTATATACAAGACTCAGTTTTTCATTTCCAAATTTTGACCTGAGCTTCTCTAACTTGGCTTCCCTTGTCTTCTTGTCTCTGCAGCTCCCTGACTAGGCCCTGTTGCACCATAGCAGGAAGGAGACTATTTACAAGCATAATGTGCTGTGCTCACAGGGCATGATGTCAACCCTGTGCAGTTTGTTTTCCTCTCACTTCTGTGATCGTTTTTCTTCTGCCATGTGAATCAAAGTATTGGATTTTCTAACAGGGTAAGTGGGAAGTCACCAGACCTTTCTGAGCTCATTCTCCAAGTAATTTTGTACTATGAAAGCAGAGAGACCACTATATGAGCTGTGCTATGTTTGCACTCAGTCTGATCAAAACTCTCTAATTTGAATGCAAAGGGTAGCTATTTGCCATTAGAGGATGCTTTCCATAAGGAAAATAAACATTTTACGTTACATTAGTCATGTCATGTGTTATTAACAGTGGAAGTCTATATCACAGCAACTGGTTACCAGGATCATGTATGATAAACAAACAGAATGAAACACATCTAACCAGCCTTCACTTCCCTGTGAGCAATACATCCACAATTGCCTTGATGTGATGACCTGCCGGAAATCTTGAGGTTAGGAAAATTTCTCTTTCCTCTCTATGGAAACCAAGCAAATAGATGTCCTTCTATGGGCAAACGCACCACTTCCCACTGCATTCACCATTTAATTTATTAGCAAGTTCTGTTTGTGTGAATTATATTAACCCCCACTTACATGCTTTGGATCATCCCTACAATGTCATCCTCCCTTTTACTCCCTATCGCTCTTGGATGCTGTAGCTGGCAGGTGCCACATCTGGATGCTTTTGTAACAGATTTTGCAGAATTGAAACCCAAGTGCTTAAAGTTCTGCAGAATAATTTTTCCAGGATGTTAAAAACAAGGTATGTTTTTTACTGAACTTCTCTGCTTTTATAAGTCCTAATTTCCTTATCTGTGCAGAGAGATCATTGGCTCACTGTTTTCCTTATTCAAACTTCTTTAGCTTCAGGTTGGTGAGTTGAAGTTGTAGGGGGAGGTGTTATTTTTTTTCAGATTTAATTTCAGTAAGTATATTTTGAAACTGATCTTTTGACTCTAGCAGATTTTAAACACATTTATTTTTGCCAAGCATAATTGATACTATGATTATTAAACACATCATTAAAATTACTACTCTCCCCAAGCAAATTCATGGTTGTATGTCTTGATCTAATTCCAGAACTTGGTATGTTGAAAAGAATAATTATATTCCTGGTCAAAAAAAAATGCTGGATTTTTCCAATGTAGTTTTATTATGGGAAGCATACAATGTATTTCATGTGATTCTGAGAGAAGTAAATGAATGTAGGTTTTGTCATTTAACCTAACCTAATGATCAGTTATGTGTTTTCTGACCTGGTTCTGCCTTTCTTTCTTGACATCCTGCACCTTTATTTCATATCATTATGGGCGCACACAGTGTTCAAAAGTGTGCATGAAAGAAGAACCAATCTGGCATTAGCCTGGAATGCAATGAGCTGCTGGTTTAGTTTTTCTTAAAATTTCAAGGAACACATCCCAGTCTTTCACTTGAGACTGCTTGATTACATAGAGCACCAGCTCAGGCAGGAATTCAAATGCAAATCTGGGGTTTAGGTTTCATTAAGACTCAATGATGTTTGGTTTTATTATTTTAAATTCAGGGCATTTGCAGTGACATAGTTAATAAATTTCTATTGTAGCTTTATCTGTTGTTTCATTGTATTGTGTTCCCATTTATAGATCTCCAGCCTTCTTGTGTATCAAGAAGCATTCAAAATGGGTTCTTCTGACATGTCAAAATATGTCTGTATCAAATGATTTTGTAGCTGTACCTTTTAATGGTAATGAAATGTACATTCAGTGGCATAATGAACATAAATTTTAAAAATGCCCACCAGTGCTTTAATCTGTGTAAATAGTAATGATGTGAGAAAGTAACAGGGTGTACATTTTATGAAGCTGCATGCACCTGAGTGTAGGTGGTATCTTCTGGTTCCAGCATCAGCAAATGATCCCTGAGTTCAGGGTTTTTATCAGTTTTTGTTACTAGTGTTTATTCCAGGGTGACTTCTAGTTTTAACTCAGGTACACAACTTTTTATTTGAATGAGTTTTTGTTGTTTAAAATATTAAACTGATGTTATCATGATAGGTCCATATTATTTATACTTTACAGTCTGTACGGAGAGGTGAAAAAGAAGTATGATTGTGAACACTGTCATATTGTTTTGTTTAATACAGTGTTTTGGGTAAACTAATATGGGAAAATTTCAGGAGCATCCAGCATCCAGCTTTGACGGAATTAACTGGAAGGAGTTTGTTTGTTTGTTTGTTTGTTTGTTTGTTTGTTTGTTTGTTTGTTTTTTTGTTTGTTTTTTAACTGTTGGTACCAGTTCAAATAGTTTAGCACATCCACAGTTCAATGCACTGTCAGAGAAAAAAGTTTAAATCTGTTCTAGTTTTTCTTCATTGGATCAGGTACAGTTCAGCTTCATATACATCAAGTCATGTGTGCCCAGTCCAGGATGTGCTGCTGACTCAGCAAAATGCGCATAATATTTCAATAAAGTTTAACTGAGTCACTCTGAAAAGTAATATATAATCTACAAACATCAATAGAAACCTGAGCCCTGCATAGCTAAACACAGGGAAATTGTTTTTCTTCATTCTGAAGTCTTTGCCTCTGACCGAGGCGCCAAGTTGGGGTTCTGAGATGCCTGCCCATGTGCCTGGACCTGCCCAGCAGCTGCTCAAGGGGAACCAAGCAGGACCTGCCACTCCAGTGGGTGCCAACGTGATATGTCAAGAATTGACGTGTTTGTTATTTTTAGAACTTGCCGACATGGATGTATTAATGTCTGCTGGCCCAAGCACAAATTAGTTAAATATACAGTCAAACCTCGTGTGGACAGCTTGGTTCAGAATTAAGATGGATGTAATTAATTCTGTAGCCATTTGCTACCTTTTTCTAAGTTAAAATTTCAGGTTTTATACTGAAGTGGAAAGTTCCATGAGGAAATTAATATAACTAATCTCTTCTAATTCCACATCTTGAGCTAATTCAAACTGATATCACTCAGTAACCCTCTGCAGACAAACACTACATCTAACTTTTCAAATTCATAGATAATGCAGAGTAACATGTACAAAAGAGTGTGTCAACTGTTACCAACACTTTGAGTGGAAAACAACATTGTTCACCTCTGCTTTTCAACATGTATGCCTATCCAAAACCACTGAAAATACTGATTTGAAAATGGAAGTGTGACTTGGCAGCACCTTCATAGCAGCAAGGCCAAGAGCAGACTTCTGAAGAAAAACAACTTCCCTGGGCTTAGCTATGCAGGTCTCAGGTTTCTATTGACATTTGTAATTTATGTATTACTTTACAGAGTGACTCAGTTAAGTTAATAGAAATATTATTTGTATATAGTAGTCATTGAATTGTAAGTCTGCATTATAAGTTTCTGTCTATCCTTATCCTTAATAGACTTCAAAGATTTTTGCATTTTTAATATTTACCTTTACACTAGGCAAACTCTGTTTGACTTGGGCTATTGTAAATGTCACTAAAGATTTCAAAGAGAAAAATCTTCATTTATTTTGAATTCACTTTGACTAAAAAAATCTCATGGTGAATTGCACAAAAAGCCCCAAACAACAATTTTGAACAAATTATTCAGTTTCTTTTCTGACTGACAAGGACGTATTAACAAGGTAAGATTGTAGTTTGTTATTTAGGGCATTGTATGATTCTCAAATACCATAGTGCTGGGTGCATCATTCTTCATGACTATGTAAGGAGTATATGATTATTCAAACACTTTTCTTTTTATTTTTTTTTTTTTTTTTTAATTCATACCATGATATCCAGCTACTAGTAAATAAACTACAGCCTGCCTTTAGCTGCAGGAAGCAATTCTGTTCTGAACATATTCTGAAGATTTCCTTACTTGCATTTCCAAAGCAAGGCTCTTTAAACTCCCCAGACAACTACACCAACCATTACAGAGAATAAGCATCTGACTTTTTAAGGGTGTCTGTTTAGGACTGAGTGGAACAGAAAGAGTTCCCAGTTTGTCTTGCCTCATCAAGACTTCAGGTTTTTAAATATTTTTTTCTTATCAACAGCTCATATCTGCTAGAAAGTGCTTCTAATATATGACTGTTGTGGAGTGACCAGCAGTTTCTGGTAGAGCTATAACTGCATTTATAAGATTCACTCTTCTCACACTAATTATATGAAAATACAACATCATAGACCTGTGCAGATGGACATGATTCTACTTTGCTGACGGTGTGAGCTGAGCACACAAGGGAACACTTGCCTTGTTTACGGTGAAAAAAAAATCAAAGCAAGAAACAGTTTACCAAACTATCTGTGAAATGTGACTAACTTTATCTAATAATATGAATAATTTATGAGAAAAATTTTGAAGATATTAAAATAACTCATTTCAACTTTTCAAAATGCAAAAGTTTCAAATTTTCAAGTTTTATTTTTTTTTTTAGCTTTGAGATAGAACAACTTGTTTGGAACAAATGACACCAACTTCAAACTCACAGACCTTCATGGCGGGGAATAAATTTAACTATACCTCTCCACCCTGTCATATTTTAGGAATTTTTTATACTTTTGGTTTTAATGGACCAGCAAATGACCTTTGCAGCTAGTCAAAGCTGATTGGTATTTCTTGCATGTATTGAAATGACTACAAAAAACTGATGAAAAATTTCCTCATTCTTTCAAGTTAAGTGAGTTCAAAGGAGTGTTGAACACCCTTCTAGTATGTATCCACCTGTCACTAATCCTAAACTAATTTGAAATGCAACTGTGTTTTTGAGAATGGCCCCAAGAATGGCATATAATATTGCAGAAAAGTGAACAATTTATTTTTTAAAAGTTCTATTTTCTGACTCTTGTTTGTTCTAGTTTATTTGTTTTCTTTACTTTCTAAAAACGTGATATCAGTCAACAGTGATAATCACTCAGACTAGAAAATTTCCAGATGTGATTAAATGAGATTTGCCAAGTTCCAGGTGTTGGGTTTTTTTTCCATACCTGGTTTTTCCTCTTGTGTAATAGCAAACAGATACGACTTTTAATTTCATGTGGCTCAGTTGTGAATGGCATCAGCTGAGTCAGCATATTTTATATGTTAATCAGGTCGACGTAATCTAGTCCCCATTACTGTAATTATGAGCAATATTTTTTCATGAGAGAAACACCAGCCTGTTCTCTGGGGCAGCTATCAATGTGGATGTGTTTTTTGCTGCAAGGAGTCAGGTGCCAATGGCACCAGTGGCCATCTTGGGCTGTCCTTGATCTTTGGAGACTCTGGAAAGCCTGATGCTTCTCAGAACACCAACAAGCTTGTTTGCTGGCTTCCCACCTGAAAGCTTGATTATCAAGAGTGCTGAATACACTGGAAATGAAAAAAACACCTTATGCAGAGACCTAATGTCCTGCCCTTTGGGACTCCTTGCCAAAGGGAGGAGGCCCTTTGTGGATGTGAGGCTATTAGATACCTAAAATTGCAAACATTTGCTGAGGACTAAGGGTAACTGACTGTTGGAACGGTTTGAGGGAAAGTGAAAATTCATTTGGAGATCAAGTATTATCAGCTAGTCCTCATTGAAACATCACATCCATCAGCACACATCATAACAGTATTGAATTTTATCAGATAGCCTATGCAATCATATTCCCTGTATGGCAGCACTTTCTTCTGCTGACTTTGGATGTTTTCTTTTCCCATTTATGTGGGGGATTGGAATAAACCACTCTGTGCACTTGAACTCTTCTGCACCTAAATCTCTGTTCTTCATGAATGTTCCTGTTTGCATCAGTTCATAGGATATTATGGCTCTCTATCAGCTCCTATTTACTTTACATGTTGCAAAGTCTCTGGATATTTGTTTCCTTACCAGACAGTATCAAATGTGTTGACTGTGATCTAGGTCAGTGCGTGTACATGTGTTTTATTTCTGCCTCTCAGTGATATCAAATGTACTTTTCTCCTTCTCCAATTGCAGTTCATCTGATTCCTTCTTTCCTTTTCCCGGTGTTATCTAATTGCACCTCGGGCCAGGATTTGAATTATCATCTATTATGTAAACCCTAGGTGGACAGGGAGCTCTTGGAATCATCTTCACTTCAGCCTTGAGGGCGACTGTCAGGAAACCTATTTAAATTACAATTAGGGAGATTATGGAATGAAAAGCTCCATTGTTCAAACTGTATACAGTCACCTACTTAAATGGAAAGTGGTAAATGAGAGGCAGGCTGATTAATGCCTGGACTGAGATATATCGCTACTCTCTCTAGCTGGCTTTGACATTTAATTTGCAATTTCTCATGGGAAATGCAGCGTATCAAAAAAATCCGCTTGTCGAATCACCTCAAGCTATTTCTTTCCCCTCCAGAGCCCTGAGCCACATCACTTTGTTGATTAATAATCACATTTTATTTTAAAAAGGAAAATGAAAGACAACTAACTGCATAGTCATTATTTTCCTGTTTCTTTGCAGGCTGAGAAGCTGCTTGTTAAAAAGCAGGCTGAATTAAAGTAACAGAGCACATTGTTTCTACCGAGTCCTGAATGAACACAGACTGGATTAATGGAGAGTTCAGCTCTTCAGGTGTTGAAGGAGAAAGGCTGCCCCCATGGGAGGGACATCTGGGGAAGCACAAATTGTCCACAGCTTGGAGTAGAGGGATGCAGGGAATGATGCTGTTCTTTACAGGAGTCCCAGCACACAGGTTATATGCACCAGGTACTGCAAGACAGATGAATGCAACTCTCCCTGTGACAGGAGTCCTACAAGCCCTAGGGAAATCTGTACCCATTCTCTGGGATTCAGTTTTTCTCTTCAACCTTCTCTTAATCTGTTGTTTCATCATAAATTTTAAAATAAATCTTTGTGGAAAGCATTGACATTTATGTCTCCCTTTAGGTGTGACTCTAATATCACAAAGAAGAGTGTATAAAGGTATATGTGATGGTCTTAGCTTGATGCCTTTCATGATCTTCCTAGCATCACAGCAATTACTGGAATTGTAAGGGTTGGATTAGAGGATTGACCTGTCCTAGTTAGGTTTGCTTGTTTGTTTGTTGTTGTTTTTTTCCTTTGGTGTTTTTTGTTTGTTTGTTTGGTTTTTTTAATTTGGAATGTGTAATAATCTTCTGCAATCTCCATCTGCTTCCAGCTACATGGATTTATGTTATACATCCATTGGGCATACTGGTCTGGTGTAAATGTACATCATTACATCAAGCTCAATGCATAGTTCCCCTTCAGCTCATGGCTTCAGATTTCATCCTATAGAAACCAGGGCACTGGGAGGAGGACACTTCCCAGACTCACAAGCTGGGACACATACCTGAGTCTGAAGGCTGGGGAGCATTTGTGTGCACCCCCCCACCCGCCCCACTCCCCCCCCCCCCCCCCCGCCTCCTGCCAACGCTCTCCCCCTCCCCCGCCCCCCCACGCTTGTTCTCACCGCTCTC
>JAOEGS010011025.1:0-21290 GCA_025447755.1 Corythornis vintsioides
CCCTCCACCCCCCAATCCGCCGAGGCAGGCGCCGTCCCCTCCCCCATCCTGCCTCCTAACCACGTGCCGGGGGCGCTTCCCGCGTCCACCCGCCCCGCCTCTCACCGGCGCCTACGGCGCGTGGTTGGGCTCAGCCCGCCCGCACGCCAATCGCGCGGCGCCGGCGCCATTGCCACCGAGGCAGCATCCTGCGCCCCCCCGCTTCGCCGCCTGTGCGGCACCGCCCTCTGCCGCCAGGGGGTGCCGCGCGCCTCCTCCCGAGCCTCTCTCCCCCCCGCCGCCATCTTGACGGCGAGAGTTTGAGGTGCCAGAGTTTCGTGGATCCAGTGGTAGAATCGCTTGGATTGGAAGGACACCTTTTAGATAATAGATTCCAAGCTTTAACCCAGCACTTCCAGGTCACCACTAACCGTGTCCCTCGCCACCACATCTCAATGGCTTTTAAATCCCCCCGGAGATGGAGACTCCACGGCCATCCTGGGCAGCCTGGGCGAGGATCTTTCCTAGCGAACTTGAGAAGAAACAGGTGTTTCCAAAGCCTGACAGGATAGCGATTCCCTTGTCTCTTCCAGACAGCTTGTCTAGACCATGCTTTTCCCAGGAAACCTTGGATCAAATTATCCTTGAGGTCCCTTCCAACCTGGTGTTCTATGATTCCTGGTGAGATGTGCTTTACGGTCAGTACAAAGCTCATTTTCTACTTAAATGTTTTCCCCTTTCAGCATAGTCAGAAATGATCATTTGGCAACCACCCAGTAATGAGTCAAAAGGGCCTGAGAGTACCACGAAGCAGCAGTGGAAGCATCTCTTCATCAGTGGACCTGAGGCTTGGCCGGCTCCAGCCCTTCCCTTTCTCTGCAGTGCTAATGGAACAGCCCTAAGTAGCCTCCAGCACTCACCCTGTGACCTGTCTGAGGGGAAGGGGGTGGTGAAGAACACAGCCAGGAAGCCAGAAAGATGGATCCTGAGCAACAGGAGGCCAAATGGTTACTTTTGTCAAAACTCAAGTCAGATGCCGTAATACTTTTGTCTGTTTGAACAAATTCACCTGATGACTGTTTGGTGGAGCTGCTGGTGGGTGGGCCCTGACCCCATAGGGTGCTGTATGGATTACCTACAAACTCCAGACAAACGGAAAAGTGCAGAAATTCAGTGGCATGTGTGTCAGTGGCAGAAGAGCTGGTCCCCGCCATCAGCACCATGAGCTGAAATGCGATGCCCTATGGTTTCTGCTCAAAGATCCCAATGTTGTAATCTATGTGTTAACGGGCTTGCTATGTTAATCACATTTAATGTCGCATTTTAAAACGGGTTATAATAGGGTCTCTTATTTAATTTGCATTAACTTGTGTGAACTCTTTGCCTGTGGTCCCACCCTGGGTTACATAGGTCCCCCTCCAAACTATATAGCATGTACCCAAGAAGATAGATTTGGCTTTCACTTACACAGGGCCCCTTAGTAATACTCCAAGCAGGTTGAGATGGTGGCTCTTCTGTGCTTCTGGGGTTTCAGTGGGTGCTGCCTCACCCAGCCCCTTCTAGTGATGATTCACTTTTCCCTGGGGAACTGCCCATTTTTCTTCTGTGTCAATTGACAAGCAGAGTCTGGGGCCTTCTGTTGAGTGGTTTTAACAAGTGCAGTGTTTTTTTGTTTACCTGCAAGTGTATGACTAGTTGCATGTGCTCTAGGGCTTTTTTTCTTCTAATAAAATACTTTTTGAACTACTAACTGTCCTGACCCCAAACTGGAGCAGGCTGGGGCTAAGCAATACTGATAATTCTTTTTCTTAAGTATCATTATACATTTGGTTGATTTTCCACACTTAACAAGTTCATTTTAGATGGCTCTGTACTAAATCAAGTCTTTTTACTGTAGATTATATTTAATTTTGAGACACAAAACAAATATTCCAAGACAGCCTTTCTTTGAGATTCAACAAGAAAGCTGGAATCAACTCCATCAGTCATTGCTTGCAGGCATTGTTCCCTTGTCTGGATCTGCATTTATTTTCTAAAGTGTGTTTCTTGATAGTACTAATGTTATCTCACTTTTCACACACGTCTCTTTTATTTTGAGAAGACTCGTGTTATCAGGCTTTGAATCCTAGAATGGTTTGGGCTGGAAGGGACTTTAAAGATCATCTAGCTCCAACCCCCCTGCCATGGGGAAGGACACATCTCACTTGATCAGGTTGCTCAAAGACCCATCCAACCTGGCTGTGATCAATTCCAGGGAGGGGGCACCCACAACTTCTCTGGTGGCTCTCCTTTCATTCTCCTATCTAAGTCTTTATATGAACTTCATTGCAGAAATGATCAGGGATTAGAAAACTTTTGGAGGTTTAAAGTGATGGAGCTGTGTCATCAGTTATTTTCTGAAAACATAACTGAGAAACGCCTGACATGCTCATTAAAGTCTGGCCTCAAGAGTACGAATTCCAGCCAGCTCTGCAGTCCAGCAAACCCACTGGAATGCAGGAGGTGGTGTTTACACTAACACAAGCTGTGGGTGCAGTCTCCCTTACTCCTTTCTTGCTCCAGCAGCTTGCCTGGAGCATTGCTGGCTTCTGTGAGACATCTCGCCAAAGAACAACATGGAGGGCAGCCATGTCCTGGGATGTCTGGGGTGGCGGCCTGCATGACCAGAGAACAGAAGAGGGTGTGGAGGAAAGCCCAGCAGGCTAGCTGAGAGAAGGCCAGTCGCAGAGTGGCGGTGAGAGGCTTACCCAGCATTGCTCCCTTTGACACTGGGAGATCACCACGGGGAAGTAGAGGGAGGCTCATTCAACAAGACTTGGTTCAGGTCACAAGATGGGAAATAACAGGTCATGACCAAAGCAGTGTAAACAACACTGTTCCAACTTGAGCAAGCATCTCTCAACTGCTGAGCTGTCTTACCTGGGATCCCACTAATTTGTCCTGACTGTCAGGGGTGTTTACACTGACTTCTGGCCACAGTCTCAAGCAGGAGGACACGAGAGGCTGGGGGCCAATGGTCCTCATGTCCACAGGACAGTGCCATGCTCAGCAGATCCTCTGACCTTTTAGATACAGTCTCTCTGTGCAGCATGAATCAGATGAAGAAACATCTGCAGTCACCTTGCCATAGACAGCCCATGCTGCTCCAGGCATTGCTTTCATCCTGCCTTCACCTTCTGCTTTCTATGAGGAACAAAGGCAGTGCCAGTGACTCACCTCACACTTTCAAAAAGAAGCCAGGCTCATTTCAGTGGTGCCCAGCAACAAGACGAGGGGCAGTGGACAAAAATAGAACATGGGAAGTTCCATCTGAATATGAGTCAAAACTTTTTTCCCATGAGGGTGCCAGAGTCTGGCCCTGGAAGGTTGTGGAGTCTCCTTCTCTGGAGATTCCAAACCCACCTGTACACTGTGATCCTGGGCACACTGCTGGAGCAGGGGGTTTGGACAAGATGACCTGCAAAGGTCCCTTCCAAACCCTACATTCTATGATTTACATTGGCCTCAAGAAAGGGATTCTGGGGTGCTGAGTGGTTCCTACAATCTTAGGGGCTGCACACCCTGGGACACTTAAAACCTACCACAGTGCTGCTTCTGCCTGCTCCATGGTCACTGTCACCTTTCTGTGGTCCATGCAACCATCCAGCTGGGTAAACTTGGTGGGGTGAGGTGTGTGACGCGCTGTCTGAATCACCCACACAAAAGAGATTAGTGGCAAGTGGTGACAGCGTGGGGACATCGAGTGAGTGAGTGGGAGCCATCTGTAACTCCTATTAGGAAGAGGGAAAGCAGGTGGTACCTCCGGCTGGTCCCTGCTCCTGGGGCTGCTGCGGTGCTGGCACAGTGATATCTCACCCGTGATGTGCTGGGCCTTGATGCTTTTCATAGCCATGAGAGCTGCTTGCTCTCCTGAATAGAACACAGGGAGGCAAACCCATAAAGCACTACCCAAACTTCAGCTCTGCAATTACATCTACAGCCTGTAAAATTTAAGGACCGCTGATCTACAGCCAGGATTTATCACCACCCTGTTGGCGAGTACATCCCTTTCGGCACAGCAATTCCAGCCTTACCTCTCAGTGTTGCTTCAGGATTTAGTGCAGAACTCAAGCACAGGCTCAGTTAAATTAAATCTCATGCTTACACATGCTGCTGAATCCAGATCTGCTGTGATTCCACAGACCTGTAATTGCTCAGCTCTCATAGATTCCAGTGAGAGACAAGGACATCGAGCACATCAGAAAATACAGCACCTCAAAGGCTTGGCTCATGCTTGTGTAGTATTTGGCTCAGCTTCATCCTCATCAGCTGTTTGACCTGGGAGGCAGAGGGTAGAACTTCTCAGTGGTGAACAACAAGTTGAAGTGAGGCAGAAAAAATCTGTGATAAATTAGTGTGGGAAGTGTTAATGGGGCCCAATGTCCCGAGTTGATTAGATTAGGGAAGTCAAACTAATTTTAAAATCATGCCTGGAGAGTGGGAAACTGGATATCATTACCCATTTATCTGACACAACAGAGGAGTCTTAATGGGTGTCATCTCAGCACATTGGGAAAACACTGTCAAAGCTCTTGCTGACAAGATGCTTTCTCAGGGATTATTAATTATATTGCGTTATTAGCTAACCATGGTCTGAGAACACATCTCACGTTAACTAAAGTGCAACGACCGTTTAGCTAATAAGTATGACAGTCTTTTAAATTTTCTTAATGATTAGCAACTTAGTAAAACTGTTACACCGAGAGATGAAAAACAAGGCTTTAACAAGCTGTGTCTCAAGAACAAGTTTGAACTGGAACTCACATGTTGCGAGTACAGATAGTGTACTGTCCTAATCACCATCCTGATGTGACAAGATGGAAGTAAACAGATTTGCAGGTTTAACTTACTCGTGTGACCCCTTCCTGCATCATCATAATGGTAAAAGTGCACTGCTGATAGTTCAGACCAGGGTATCAGCTTGATCCTTCCACTTCAGCCATGGTGAGCACAGGGGTTGCTGCAGCCTTCACCAGTGCCAAGCTCTGCACCTCTGGTCCCAGGTTGCAGCCTCCTCTGCTGCAGTCATGTTCAGAATTGATTTGAAACATCCTGGGATAAGCAAAGCATAGTCTCCAGGGGAATATACAAGTAAATGAAATGCCAGTAGCAAAATGCACAAAGGCACTTTGTCCAGTTGTGGTGCAGGAAGGTCAGAGAGGGTCTCTGCTGGGAGGTCCCAGCCTGAAAGGAGGTCACTGACTTCCCTGCAAGGAAGCACAGCCAGAAACTCAGGACCAGCGAAGCGCAGGGTGTGTCTTGTTATCTTGCAGGATTCACAGGGTCCTGGAAACAGGCCGGGGAAAAAAAACCCAGTTATTGGCATGTGACGTCTGCTCGCTCTGAGACTCCTGCTTCAAATTATGTGGTCTTTACTCAGCCAAAAGCTTCCCAGAGGCGGGACATGAAGTGAGGAGACAAAGCCAATTAAAAACACACACGGTGTTCTGCTGACAACCGATTTTACAGAGTCCTTTTACTGAAGTGCCTCTGAAGCCCCAGGTAGATCTGTGCAGCTGTGGGTGAGGTTAGTGCTGGGGCCTCCGTTACACTGGTGCAAGTGCTGCAGTCCAGTCGTCGGATAGGGCTCTGTCATGGTTCACCTGATGACGCAGTGCAGAGACTGGCTGCTTAGAATGTTGCTAAATGACCTCTCCCTGCTGAGTTACTGACAGTGGCATTGACTGATGCCCCTCAGGCATTAGGTCGAAGCTCAGCAGAAGTTTAGTGAAGCCGGTTTGGACGGTTTTTGTCACATTAAGTCACCTTTATGACTGTTGTTCAGCTACAGCTCGAGTTGCCCTGTTTGTATAGGCTGTCTGGCTCACAAAGACCAAGTAGGTGTGTCCAGGACGCTGGTGCCAGCACCCTCCCTGCCACCCTGCCTCTGCTGTCCTATCCTTACATTCCTAGAAGGAATCCAGCCTGGCTCTGCTCTCAGAGCAGGAGAAAATCTGCTTTGAACTCCATCTCTCCCCAAATGATTATTGTGCCTAGAGAGACAGTCACCGAGTTTTAAGCTGTACCAGCGTCCATGGAAGCAGAGGTGTGTTTTAAAGTGGGCTTTTACAGGTGTGTGGTGGGGATGGCTGGGGTTAGACACTGGCACATATCCAGTGAGGATTCATCCTGATGCATAGCCAGCTCCTGACATCTCTCACCAGCATCAGGGCTACGTCCCAATCCCTAGTCTCACCTCTGGACCATCCATCTCAAAGAGATTTAGCTGAGGGCTTGCACATCAACTACCACCCATGGAGCAAATGTGTCCTGCCAGGAAAATACCTCCCATCTGGAGTTGGACATATGTCTGAGATGTACAGAGAGAAAAAGAAAACAACAGCACAAGCCAACACATGCTGTAGATATTGTTCATTGTGACTTTTATGTAACAGACGTAGACAACATTAATGAAAGCAATAACCCCATCTCTTTTTTTTTTTTTTTTTTTTTTTTTTTTTTTAACATTCAGACAATCCACTATAATATTTAACTAACCAAGAAGATCTTCTGAGCCTGCCATCTCAGCTGGTCTCACCTCTGGAGACCTGTCTGCAGCACACAAACCAACGGTTTGACCCAGAGCCTGTGACCCAGCTCTTCTGCTCTCTATGCACCCTGGTTCCACATGCCCTGTGTCGGTCCCAGGTACCCCACCACTGTAGCACATGACAGCACTTCTCCTCTAGTTAAATCCCAGCACTCACGCCAGGAAAGCCTTTGGTGCAGTCTTAGTGTTTCAGTGCACATAGTGGGACCAGACGTCCCCTGTGGACCTCATGGCTATGCTTCCAGCCACTTGGAAAGGACCAGAATTTGCTTTAGGGTATTAATACCAAGAAAGTAAAGTCTACAAAGTAAAGAAGTTCAGGTACATGGAAAGGAGCATGAACCTTCCGTAAAGCCAAACCCACCACAGCCTATGATCCTTCTTGGCCCATCTATTCTCATCCTAGTTGTTGTGTTTCATCCTCTGTTACATTACAGTCACTGCTTCACTGTCAGTCATGAGGAGCTTGCAGTGACTAAGTAATGCTGGTGTTTCATCTAAATAAATAATGGGTTTCTAGACTGAGAAAGTTGCTAGAGAGTAACCTGGTATCACAACAAGGAACAGACAAATCTTAAAAGTCAAACAAACAGAGAGTAGGCTTTACAATGATTCCAACACATTCCCCCAAAAGGGAAGAAAAATCCTCACATTTTGATTTTGTTGCATAAAAATATATCACAAAGAAGCAAAACAAGCATAAACAAGGCTATAGAAACACCACGATCTCCTGCTTGAATGCTGCCTTGGCTGAAACAAACGCAGCCAGCAAACCCGTATGTGGTGCAAAGTGGGGTTCAGTTCAGTGGGGGACCTTCCAGTTACCGCTACAATACTCATTTCCCCATTGGGATGTCGTTCATTGTTATGGTACAGACAGCCCAAGGTCTTGGCTGACGCTGGAGCCCGTGGGTCTAAGCGTTGTACAAAATGAAGGGAAAGCAGATGCAGGGGGTGGGGAAGGAGGAGCAGCAAGGGGAGGTGGCCTAGTGATGGGCACACCATGGGAGGGATGAGTCTCCTGAGCTGGGGGCTTGGAATGCCCAGACCTGTTGTGTGGTCAGTAATATGTTATTCCTTGTGTTGCAGTAGGGATAAGAGAGGGAGGAGCGAACCTTCTGAGGAGGTAGAGTCCAGCTGAAACAAAAGAAAAAAAAGTAGACAGCAGTCCAGCCAGAGTTTCCAAGATTCTCCTAGAAAGTTCTGTGACTTGAGAAATCCTTGTTGAGATTGGACAGCATTTCCATAGCGCATGGATGGAAGAGCAAAAGACGTGCATCCCAACTGATTCAGGTGGGACCCACCTTCCTGCTCCACACAGGCAGGAGTAAGGAGGAGTTTGCTCAGTATGTTTCCCTTTGCACCTCAGGCAAACAGTGCTGTGTGCTCGTAGCACAACTTCACTGGCAACTGCTTTCTCAAGGCGTCATATCACTCAGCAGAAGGAAGCAGCAAGGTAAAAACATGAGGCTACAGCATCAGTTGAGCCCTCTTTCTTTCATCCCATCTGATCATGACCCTGCTCAATCTAATGCTTTGACAACCAGTAAGGTCATCATCACCATCCCAGGAGGTTCTTCCAGTGGGCCATGGAGATGCACTTGTAACATATTTTTCATGTCCTTTCCCTGGCTCTTCCCACAGCCCAGCTGTACTGAGTATTTCAAACACCATTTTAGCACCTGAGATTTGGAGGTGTGAGCTGCAGAAGCCAGAAGGCAGCTGGTGGATGGGTCCTTCTGGTCTGCCAGATACAAGTCTTTTGTGAAATGAGACTTTTGTTGAATGCTCTTCCTGTGGCACCTGAAGGAGGTCCATGCTTAGGCCCTCCTTTCTGGGTGCATGGCACTGCCTATGCCTCCTCTCTGCCTCGCAGGACTTCCAGCTCAGTCATGGCTTTGGCTGGAAGCTTCTTGCGGCGGAACACAGCTGCAATCTCCTCAAAGGACTTTCCTTTTGTTTCAGGTACTTTGAAGTATGCAAACAGAAAGAAGACTAGAAGCAGGGTTGCGAAGATTGCAAACACGTATGGTCCACACAGGTCCTGTGGTGGGGGGAATGAGAACAGGGGACACCAACATCAGCCCAACAGTGAGGTCATTTCAGTCATTTATTTATATGTTTTTAAAGGGATTTCTTACCGCTATGTACTGGAAACACATTCCCACGATGAAGTTGCAGGCCCAGTTGCAGAAGCCGGCGATGGCGATGGCAGCGGGTCGTGGGCCTTGGCTGAACAGTTCGGCTACAATAAACCAGGGAATGGGCCCAGGCCCGACTTCAAAGAAGATGACGAAGAGGAAGATAGCAACCATGCTGACATAGCTCATCCAGGCAAACTGGCTCTGCAAGAGGGTGTGCTTTATGTTACAGTCCCAGCACGACTCTCATTAATTATCACTAATTACTTAATTAGACTTCATTTTCAGAAATTTCATTCTATCCAGACAAGTGGAGACTGGACATGAATGATGATACCTCTAAACTTTGGTGCTGGTTGCTCACTGGGCACATGGTGCCATTGTTTCCGGTTGCAGAGGGATGCTGGATCTCACAGCTATCATCTCAACTGTACTTTAGAGCCCTCTCCTTTCCTGCAGCATGGCCAGGAAGAGGTAAAATGGTGGTGTCTTCACTAACCAGGGTGTTCAGTAAAGGAGGCCACTCCCCTGTTTGGTCTTACATCTTGACAGGGGCTTGCACCAGTGGTTTGGACTGACTTTGTTGGAGGCTGGATCTATCATCTGGCTGTTCTGCTCCATGTCTCACAGTCTGATCACTCTCCTGGCTGTTAGGAGGAATAATTTGTCCCATTTTTTAATGACAAGATGCTGGTTTCCTGCACCAAACTAGGGAGATGTAGGTTGAGGGTTTAGGGCACATACTGTTTGCATGTGGAGATACACCCTGGGATGTCTTAGCAGGTATGGCATTACTCTGTGGAAGAGGGTGGTTGCTGTGTAAGAAGCTGAGGCTGTCAGGGGGCTCAGAGAGGGGACAGGGAACACGGGACACATGTCCTTTCTAGCAGCACTGGAGTATCTCTGGAGCCAAAGAGTGCAATTTCCTCAGTCATTGCTGTAACCAGAGATGGCTCCGGATATGGACACTTTGAACTGTCCCTTCTAAGGACATGTGTATTTTGAACTTCTTTGAAAAGGACATGCAAAACATTCACTTTAAAGGGTGGTTTGTCTTCTCTTGTTTGCAAAACATGGGAAAAAAAAGGAGAGAACTTCTTACCAGGAGCACAAGTCCAACTGTCATGGCCACAGCACTTATTAACATGCCCATCAAACCAGCCAGGAACAGGGACCTCCTGCCTGCCTTCTCCACCAGAAAGACCTGTAGAAACACGTGCAGCAGCTCAGTCTCCAGCACTGCTTCTCTCAGGAGGTTCAGTCAGGTCCATTAGCTCATAGCAACCCCTTCCCACTAGCATACTGCTCTCATGCTCTTCTAGCAATCTTGGTAGAGATTTATGTGCTGGTTTCCAAGTGTCAAAAGCTCTGCTGGTAGCTGTTAGGGAGCCAGACTGAGCAGCCACCCTGCCAAGGGGAAGGCAAAACCACATATACTCAGAGCTCATACATTTCCTACAAGCTCATACATTTCATACAAGCTCTCAGGACTCCCCATAGCTTCTATATGTTTTGCTGACTATGCATTTTTTTCCTTTATTTTTGAGGAAGAGTGAAGTTACTAGGTCTGCATTAGTTTGGAAGCAGCCTTCAAAATGGAGCATGAATCAAGTCACATCACAGGTCATTTTGCACCTTGTCTGTCCTAGGGCAGGGATAGTTGTGTAGCAGCAGGATTTTCCCTTCTATTGCTCCCAGATAGCCCCAAGGCTTAGCTTTCTCTTTCCCAAGTCTTCTTGGTGGGCTGCAGTCATCTTGCCCAAATTTTGACATCTAAGTCTGTACCAATTACTTTACCCAATGGGGAGACGTCAGTAACTCCAGAACACAGCACAACTGGCCTGTCCTAAGGAATTGTGCAGTAGCCTCTGAGGGTGCCTGCTCCTTCACCCCTGCTCAAAAGGACACCTTTGTCTGCCAGCTCAAACTTTCCTGCCATTACAGCAGAGGATTTATGCTTCCAAGAGCCCATCTCTTTTTCTGGAGGCAGTTCAATCTGCCAGCTCATGATGTTGCAGAGGGCCAGCCTCTGCAATCCCTTCTCTTCTTGCCAAGGTCCACCCGGCTGGCAGTGCTTCTGCCTTTTGGCCAAGGTCTGTCATTTATTGACAAATGCAGGTAATTTTTAAGTGTTCATGGCCAAAAGAATCAAAGAGCAAATGCCTCAGGCTGCAAATACCACAGTCCCAGGGTGGAGATCAAACTTCAGGAGACCGCCAAGCTGGGAGAAAGACTTCTTCCAGCCACACACCTCTGTTCCTCACTTTGCAATAAATATAACATTTTCCACTCTGTATGGGACCTGTGATGGCCTTTCTTTAAAGCAGGTTCACCCCAAGCCCTCCTATCTCATGCACACTGGCCTAAGATCTCTTGGAGCTGTGTATATCTACCTTGGAGCTAGTTCTGCATCATGGTGGGTAAAAGTCCTTTGCTCACTAAGCTTTACTAGAAATGTGAGGGAAATGGGCTTGGCATTTCTTCTTCTTCTTTAATGGCCACATTAAAAAATAATTGCCTGCTGATAGGAATCATGTTAATACTCTCATGAGAGCGACAAATGGGAAAGGCTGTGAAAACAGAACCATCCTTTTATCGCTGTAGAGCATCAATACACTGAGGTTTGCTGCTAGATTACCTTAATGGAGTAGCCTTTTGATATCGCTTGTGCAGGAAAGATAACAACTAAGAGGGAGCTTGTGAGCTGGCGGCTTCCCCAGCACCACCCCAATCCCCTTCCTGCTCCCCGAGGGGAATAGCATCTGAAGAATTCCAGTCTCAAAGGCAAAAGTTATTTGAGGGGGGAGAAATTCTGAGCTACCAGAGCTTCCCTGGATGTGTTGATGCAGTTTTCACTCCATTTAGCAGTGCTGTTTGATAGCAACAGGCTGCTGTTTCAATGCTTTATTTTTCAAACAAGACTTGCCAAGGAATGATTTTTCCCATAAGATGCATGGGGTCAGCTCTGCAAAACTGCAAATCCCAGCCCCAGCTCCAGCATAAAATCATGTTTCAAAATCTCATTATACCTTACGTGTTTTTTTGTAGTCTGGGGGCAGAAATATTTACTTACGGAGATAACAGTGAAGACTGTGTTCACCACTCCAACGCCAATGGTTGCGTAAACTGGTTGGCCAACTCCAGCTCTCTCAAAAATGTTTGTGGAGTAGTAAAAGATCTATCAAAATACATCAGAATAACAGATTAGGCAACAGTGTTGGAGAAACTTTTTGTTCTCTTGAGGGAAAAGTTGCACTTGTTTGGCTGAGATGTGAAGTAATTTAATTACGATGAGCTTTTCAACTTCTAATGGCTTGTTATAATAATTAAAGCTGTAACTTCCAAAGTGGCCTGAGGGAGTTAGAAATCCCACTGAAATTCCCCTCCTGAGCTACTGCATTTGTACATTTAAAATGGTTTTATTCCATGTAGTCCCGTGTTTAATCTTGAAAGCAGATCACCAGCACTGAGTGCTGGGAGACAAATACCTTAATATGATGGAGTGGTACATGAATTCTAAAACACTCTACATCAGAATGACTCAAATTTCTCCCTTCTCTCCAAAAATAAGGCCATTCCCATCTGGTAGAAGTTAAGGGCAGGAGGTAAATGGGTGGTTGACCCTGTGGCTGGCGGATGGGGCTGGGCAGCTATGATCTGGGGCAACTGGGCTCTGTGGGGTGCTCAGACCCATGAAGCTGGGCATCCTTGTATGCTGCTCTGCCTTGTGATGCCAAAAAAATCATAGAGTTTTAAAAGCCAGTGGGACAGACGCCTCAACTATTGTAAAGTTGTCACCAGACTTTCAAAAACATGAGTCTCAGCCAGTGTTGAGATGGGGGCTCTGTCCCCCTGGGTGTAGAATGGTATCTGGTTTCATACTCATACACTTCTCCTCTCAATCCCTCCTGCAGCCTGGCTCAGTGGTGAGGTCTGTGTTCAACACAGATTCTGGTGGCTGAGGAGCCTACTAGAGCTGTGGCAAAGACTTCTCTTCATCCCTACATCTTGGACAGAGCTTGTACTGCCTTTGCATTCTTAGTGTGGATTTCTTTAAAGACAAATGTGTTTGGGAGGCTCACTGCATTGATTCCTGAGAACTGCTGAGATATCTGCACCATCAGCGCCACGATGACAGCCTGTTTGTACTTCGAAGAGGTGAAAAGCTGCCTTATGGAGACTTTCTTCTCACTAGCAGCTTCTTGCTTTTCCTTTTCCATCTCAGCAATCTCTTTCATGGGGTCACAATTTCCTCTGAGCCTTTTCAAACCTTAATAAAAAAATAAATTCATTTTGTTTTCAATAAAGATTTGAGTAAGGACAAGAGTCTCTCTAGCCAAAACTCAGAGAAAACCAACCACATGGCCAGTAGTGTCCTCCTGCTCTAAGGACTCCTATGACACATCAAGCCCCAAAAGTGTGTCTGCTTGGTGAGGAGCAGCAGCACATAAATTCTGTGAAAACTCTGAGACATTATGCTCAAGCCTTGTCCCTCAGCAATGTTTGTTAGTCCCATGCAAATATGTCTAAATAGTTTGTGGTCCAGAGTTAATTTATTCTTCAGAGCTCAGAGCTTCTTAGCTCAGTTTCAGCTGAGCCTTACCATTGACCATCTTCTCACAGAGATGGCTGGATCCAGCTGAGGACTATGCTGAAAGATCTCAAAATGGTTGCAGTAACCACTGTGGATTTGCTGTGTAGTTGCAAATAGCAGCAACGTGCATATATGCAAATGTCCGAAATCCCACCTGCAAATTGGCTCCATGGGGTGGAGCAACTATACCCAGTTACACATGTGAGCCCTCAGCCAAGTTTTCCCTTCTGTGTTTAGTACTATGTATGGTGTAAGACCAATGCCAGACACACCCAGAAATGTGTATCTTACTTTTTTTAGCTTCCTCCACCTTCCCCAGTTTGATGTAAAGGTATCGTGGGCTCTCAGGGCACAGTAAGAGCAGGAAGAACTGCAGGAGGGCAGCCACACCAGACAGACCGAGGAGCAAAGGCCACATCTTGTCGTTACCCAGGAGAAAGTCTAGACCAAGGACCTGGAATAATCGAGGCATGTGTGAATTACCTTATTTTACACTCTAGAAAAAGAAAGCAATTGACCCCTGTGGCATTTTGAAGTGACAACCTGGAGGGGAACTAGAAGCAAATACCAATTCTCAGTCCTAACGATTTGATTTCTTTAGTCATTATGGACATTTACAAGGAGAGAATGAACAGATGGCTTAAAATATCATGACCATGATTTTGGCTTATATGTGCTGTGCGACAACCCCCTGCAAGCCTGTTCCTCACCCTGGGGTGAGTCGGTCCTCCTTGGCACATGCCACCAGCAGGAGACCTGTGCCTAGCCAGAACTATTGTGTAAAAAGCTCAGAAAATACAGGTATGCTGATGATTTTTTTTTCTCTTGTTCTCATAGGGCTTTAGGGTATGTGGTTTTATGGGCATATATGCCCTAGCCAATTCCACAGAAGGGCAGAGCACAGGTGGAGGTCCACATGGCGCAGGATGACCTGGTTGCCTGGCCACAAACCAGCATAGTCTGAGCACTGGGTCTGCAAGTGCAACGAGAGGCTCAGCCAACAGGTTAAATTGAGCTTTTTTTCAGTGTGTGGTTTTGGCATTGAAAAAGGTGCTCCAGAGGGGTAAGGAGTACTTGAGTACTCTCAGCCTTTGTCCGTTCATGAGTTGCAAATCATTGTTTGTGTTTCCACAGGTAGAGAAGCCAGCAGGACCTACCTTGTGAGATTTTATCCCCCATGGTCTGTCCATAGTTTTTGCCTGAATCAGATTATATGAACTTTGTGGGCTATGTTAAGTTTTTCTGGATTTGTTGGTTCATGGTACGTTTATGTGCCAATCTGTCATGTGGCTGGGACTCCTGCCATGGTGGGCAATGCTGAGAGGGATATTGGGCTCCCTAATTCTATGACAAAGCTATTTGTGAGTACCTGAGTATTGGGGATCTCATGTTCAAGATCCAACCTGACTCTGATGAGATGCTTAGAAAAACTTCTTAGGGGAAGGGCAGAATTGTTTGCAGAAGTTGTCTTTGTTAAGACCTCTCTGACTCAGGGTTAGAGCAGATTGGTTTGCACCATCCTTCAGTTTTGGGGAGGAAAAGTGAGTGGCACTTCAGGGTAACACTAGGATACCCTAGTTTCCTAAACACCCTCTCTGGACTCATGTACTTTCCTTCTTACCTGGCTGATGAGGATACCTGTGACGATAGCAAGCTGGTGCAATGTCCCCAGAGCTCCTCGAAGGGCTGTGGGAGAGACCTCGCTGACGTACATCGGCACGAGTCCGGAGGAGAGCCCTGCACCAATCACACGTGGTTGTAGTCTCTTCTAAACCACATCACAGCAACCAGCAGAAATCGCTTCCCAAATGGGAAAGGAGGATGGAGCCCATGTGCTGCCTCCCACATCCCACCAAGCCCCCCTGTGCCTGGCTGGGAACCACCTGCACCTTGGAAAAGTGCTTGGATATCCCTGGGTTCAGAGCCCCAAGCCAGAAAGCCTTCACTCTTTACCTCACACATATGAGCATGGAGCAGAGATCGTCCTCTGGGAGAAGTTATCACAAAGCAAATAGCTTTCTTAAAACTTGCCTTGTACCTTCAGAGCAAAGTATTGTATTTGCATACCAGTGACAGTGGTAAAGAGCTATTATTACTATAGTTATTCTAATAGAATTCCATATTATTTGCCTACTATCTTATCCTTGCGATGTACAGTGCTCCTCTACTATCTGCTAGATAGACTGTTGTCTAGGGAACCTGTTAAACAGCACGACTAATACTGTTACAACAGCCACCACCAACATTGTGCCTTGAAATACAGAGGAAGGCCTTGCTCTTTTCTAGGAGCTTTCTACTTTAAAATAAACCAATTCCATGATCGAGTCAACTCAAATACTGCTGGGAGAGATGTGGGATTGAGAATGACAGGCATAGGAAGAAGAGGGAAACTGCCACCTGTGAAACCCCTCCTGAACTAAATAAAAAAACCCAAACCAGCAGGAAACTGCACTGCAGCCCTGGAGCAGCCAGCACCCAGCACGGGGCTCACCTGCAGTGCTCAACCCTGCCTGGACTTACCGCAGTACAGCCCGGTGACCGCTCTTCCAGCAATGATGAGCATGTGAGATGGCCCCAGTTTCGCCAGCCCCATGAGGAGGTTCCCAGTAATAGAGAGGACATTCACCACCAGCATGGCTTTCACCCTACAAGGCAGCAGTAACACAACTTGTTCTGGCTCCTCTCTCAGCCAAAGCGACCCTTGTGAGATATGCTCAGAGCTATTAAGTGGCTTAATTGGCACTACAGGAGAAAAATTAATGATCGTAGGCATGGAAATATATTGGGCAGGGGTGCAATCAGAGTAGCTAAATGTATATTATAATGCATTATACATCCTGTGCTTCTCCCTTTTGCCGTGGAAAGAACAGGAGGAATTTAACGTTCCCTTCCAACCAAAAACATCCTATGATTCTAATTCAGAAGTTAATCAAGGCTGCTCATCAGCTGCTTGTCTGAGCAGCTAAAAGTTGCAATAAAATGTCTGATTTATAATTGAGGATTTTAATAAGCCAGATCTCTCTGATGGCTGGATCAACATTTTGTAAGTTTGAGGGCTGCTTTTTTTTTCCCATTACATTGTGGAAAATAAATCAAATTGTATTTCTATGGGGAGGAAAATGGTTCTAAGGAGAAAATCACACAAACAGTTTGGGGCTGTGGCACACAAGGTTCTCTCACCTCCCCAGTCGGTCGCCGATCCACCCCACGGTGAAGGAGGAGACCATGCCGCCAACGGCGAACACGGAGACAGAGAGGGACCAGTACATTGTGAGGATGTGCGGAGAGGTGGCAAGGTCCTCACCAGTGTCAGCTGGGAGTGTGAGTGTGTCCTCAGTGCCATCCCAGGGGCCTGTGCCATCCTCCCTGGAGGCATTGGTGGCATGTCTGTCCAGGGGGGCAATGCCCAGCACACGCCCATAGTGGGCTTCTATCACCTGCAATGTGCAAGGAGGAAAAATGCCATCAGCTCAATTCTATAACCAACCCACACTCCCCTAGTTTTTTTTGGTATTTGTTTTTTGTTGTTTGTTTTGCTTTTTGGTTGGTTTCTTTGTTTGTTTTTGTTTTTTCTCTGCCTCAGAAAAAGCTTTTCATGACAGGCTCCCCCTGCACAGGTGAAAACTTTGGGGTCCCTCACAGCTCCCCAGCACTTGGATAGGGCAGGTGTGGAGAATCCCAGCCTCATCCCACACCACCTCCTGGGAATGATGTGAGCACGGCATCTGGATTCGGCACCCGCAGAGAGGTGCCGTCTCTCGGTGTGGGCACAGAGACTGCGTTGGGATGACACCCATGTGCAGAGCCCCACTCCTTCCACTGAGGGGTGGCATCAGGAGGTTCACACTGTTGTTGTCTCACCCCACTGCCTTATTGTGGCGGCTTTGTCCTGTGGGAGGTTGCACCCAGGGAAGGAACAAAACCTTCCCAATGGATTCTGAAAGGGACAAACCAGATCTGTCTGCCCTGAAGCCTTCATCCCTCGGCCTTACAGGGCTTGGGGGGCTCGACTTACCTTCTGGGGGGCATTAATGACACCCAAGCTGTAGCCATATTGGAAGAAGCCCAACACAGCAGTGAAGACGGAAAGGACCAGCGTACCAGTGAGGTGCTGGGGGAGAAAGCAGAGAACAGCCTCACCCTGCTGTCCGAGTCCTGCCCAAACCTGGGGGCTACACCCCAGCTCTGTCCCAAGGCACCCCCTGCTGTCTGGGCCAGCGGCACCCAGGGATGCTGCTGCAGCTGCATGGGCACTTTGGCTGGCTACAAAGGAGAAGAGAAAGCCCTAGCGGGTAGGCAGGATCAGGGCCTCAGGGTAGAGGGGGGTTACCTCTGAAGGAACAACTTGTGCTGGGGCTCTCCTTGCTGTGCTGGCCGTCAGTGCCCTGGTGCTCCTGGTGGGCGGGCGTTTAGCCCAGTTAGGCAGTGCTGGCAGTGGCAGCAGCAGCAGCATGCCCTGTCCCATCCCCAGTGCATGGGCAGAACAAGAACAGCTGGGGAAAAAAAGGGCCAAACTGGCATTTTTAAGCAATGCTGAACTGAACTATTATTTCCTTCCATCACAGTTTAAATTGTCCCATGAGCTGTGAGAGCTCATAAAAATGAAGAATAACCCATTGACTCCTTTGCCTAATATGCAGACATAACAGAGAAATTAATTAGGGGAGGGGATATTTTTTCTGTTCTTGTCAAGCAGTAAATACCATTATTTGGTAATGATCTCCTGGAGAAATTCTAGTGCAAAAATAACACCAAGCCATAACACCAAGCCACAGTTACCTTCTCTGCTTGAATTTTGCTTTTCTTATCCATCGTGCAGCTCCTTCGCTGTCTTCCCAGGAGTGGTCACTGTCCTGGGCTGTGGAGCGAGGTGGGAGGGAAGGAGGGGCAGCAGGGCTGGGATGGAGACAGCAAAACTGTCTGGTGCTCTGAGAGATGGGAATATATCAGCTCTGGAGTTAATGAGAAACCCAAGCCTGATGGGTGTTACTTCGCCACTGCTTGGCTCAGAGCGGCCACTACCAATCCCTGTGTTTTGGGGGACAAACAAAACAACAGGAGACCCGCAAAGACACACAATTAACCTGGAAAATTCAAATGACCCAGATGAAAGAGTGGTTTTGGGCTGTCTCTGAGTTGACCAGTCTGTGATGTGACAATAGAGGGACTTGGGGATGTGCTACAGATGACTTGGAGATATTCAACACCTTTCTTGGCTTCTGCAGTGGATTTATGTGCTACGTTACAAAACTCCTGCTGATTTAGCACAAATAAACTTTTCCAGCATATGTAGCATAGCAGCTAGGAAATGACTAAGCTTATTTTATTTAGATAGCACTTGGAACCTGCTTTTGAACTTATTTATATGTATATAACATACACAGCCAAACATATATAAATACAGATGTATACAGGTCCCTCTCCCTCTCTCTGTACATACACCTAATGTAGTACACACCTGTACGTATGCATCCGGAGCCTTCAGAGGAGACAGCTGTGTGTATATGGAGATACAACACCTCAGAATTACCCAGAATATTCCAATAACATAGATTCTTGTTAAAAAGCCCATAAGGGTGTGAGCTCGGAGCCTTTCAGCACTGCCAGGTGACTGCTGCCCTGGTGGGTGTTGCTGATGCTATCAGATGCTACTGATGCTGCCAAATAATGCAGCCCTTTGGCTTAGCTCCCTTGGTAATTATGAACTTTGCCCATTGTCAAAAGCTGGTCTGAGCTGGTCTCCCACTGTCCTTGACATCACCAGTGAGAGGAGCTGCAGGGCCAGGGCGGATGGTGGCATCCAAAGCTGGATGCTGACATGTAAAAGTCTGAATCAGCCGAGAAGGTGATCAATGCCAGTTAATGCCATTACCTTCCAGATAAGTCCCTGATGGGTTAGCAGCCAAGTTGGATGATGGTCTCAGTCAGTCAGGCTTCACAGGAGCACAAAATGTGCTGTCTACAGAGGCAGAGAAAAAGAAACAAGCCAAAAGATGAGTGTAAGACCACTAATCTTTGCACTGGTGTCCTCCATTGAAGTAAAACTTTAACTGGAGGAGAAAAGTTCATTGCATTAATGAGAGCATTGATTCCAGACACAGCACCTGCATTCCACTCTTGGGCTGGTATGGCTGTGAGGGGGAGGGCTCCAAGCCTGAGCTTTTTGAAGTTTTCCCCAATATTTGTCCTTCCAGGTGAGATCTTTGCCCACCGCGTTTGTTTGCTGGCTGTGTGTGGATACCCAGGCATTTACAAGCACTGTTTCTTTGCATTGTGGTTAAATGCCTCCACGCCAGGGGGTCTGGCAGCATTAGACAATTAACAGGCTGCTCAAGTTTGAGTCAGAAAACAAATGAGTGCCCTGACCTGGCAGCCCAAACTGAAACCCTTGGGCACTGTGAAACTCCCGGCCATGAACCTCAGGGATCCCCATCCCACTGGGGGTGCCCGTCTGAGGGAGGATGATGTTTTCCCCCCTTACTCTTCCCAGCCCACTGGAGGCAGTCTGAGGGGACAAAGGCCATCTCCATACCAAGTGAAGAGAGCAGGGTGGCTTATCCTTGGCTTGTAGTCTGTCTTGTCCTCCCTGATGCTACCTAAAGAGCAGAACCCTTCTGCAATCCTGCTTCCCAGGTCATGGGTGCAGAGTGACAGGTTGGGAGGCAACTCTCATGGAAACCTTGGATGCCCAGGTGCCACTCCTCCTAAGATTTGTTCTCTAGACCCTTCCCTGGACTTGCTCCCAACCCTCGATGTCCTTCTGGTAGCCCAAAACTGAATCCAGTATTTAAGGTGCAACCTAACCAGTCGTGTAGTACAGGGGATGGCTCCCTGCCCTAATCCTGCTGGTCACACTATTGCTTATCCAAGTCAGGATGCTGGTGGCCTTCTTGACCATCTGGTCACACTGCTGGCTCATATTAGGCAGCTGTTGCCCAACACCATTTCAGTATTTTCAGGACAGCAGCACACACCTCAGCTCCGGTCAGTGCTTTGCCCAGTGCCATAGGATTCTGTGGCTTTTCTCCAGGTCTCCCAGCAAGAAGCTGCTCCCAAGTGCTCTAAGAGCTTCTCTTTGCCTGAGCATACAAAATAAATGAACACCATGAATCCTCAACAGCACTAGCTGCAGGGTCGCTGCACCTTGTAGCATGAATCACAAAATTTTCTGATGGATGCCACTTAGATTATTTACCATTAGAAGTGTTTGCTTTATTGCTAATGCTCAATTTTTAGTATTAAAGTGCAAGAACTATGTATAATGTTGCTGGTAAGCAGAATCCCCACTATTGTCTACTGCTTGTTGTGTCTACTCTAAATTGGTGTTGCTGAATCTAAGGCTATGTGATAAAAGCAATGGGCTAAAGTTTAAGGCTGTGTTTTGCTTTTGAACAATTAACCACTGTCTCACACCACTGGAAGGAATTAAAGATTCTATAAGGACAGTGAGGCTCTCTCTCTGACCACGGGCAGCAAGAAAGCAGAGCTCAGATTGGCAAACTTTGCGACCGGAGCACTGCTTTTTCTTTCCTTTTGAATTAGCTAAGGTTTTCCTCAACTTGGGGGAGCCCTGTGGGAACTAGGAATCTACTAGAAAATCTTGGCATCTCTTATGGGAGAAGCCGAGAAGGTCACGTAGCTGGGGGCATTCCTGGGGCTAACCATGGAGATTTAAATGCGGCAAAGCTGAAAGTGCCGCTCAGACCATGGACAACAAGAAAGCAGAGTCTTCTCTCTAGCCTTCTGCCTCGTTGGCGTGTGAGAAGGAAAAAGACAGTTGAACTTGCTGCCATCTGGTCCCCACCACAATGATCTCCACTTGGCACAAGAAGGCCATGCTACTGTCAGCAATCAAAATTGATGTGGGAATTCAGACAGAGGTTGCACAAAAGGATGTGGGAGTGCAGATGACAGATTCACAGATTCACAGATTCACAGATATTAGGGGTTGGAAGGGACCTAGAAGATCATCTAGTCCAACCCCCCT
>JAOEGS010011027.1:0-29793 GCA_025447755.1 Corythornis vintsioides
ATCTCTGGAGACACTTAAGACCCGCCTGGATCTGTTCCTGGGTGACTTGGTCTAGGTGATCCTGCTGTGGCAGGGGGCTTGGACTAGATGATCTTCTACGTCCCTACCAACCCCTAATATCTGTGTATCTGTGTTTCTCTTCCCTGAAGTTATCACAGATGCCTCCACAGATGAAGTATTTTCAAACAGGTTTTCCTCCTTCACACACTTTGTGAATTTGAACACTCACTGAATTAAGCATTTGATTTCTCTTGCTCTCCCTAGGAACTGAAATACATCTCAGTGTCTGTGTGAAGCACCTCACTAATATATGCAGTGTAGCTCATAGATAAACTCACAAGATTTTACCATGTCAGCTTTTATGAAAATCAGGTTGTAAACACCTTCAAGTTTTAAAACCTCGGCAGCTGTTAAAGCATTGAGTTGCTGGCCTGTTGCCTTTTGCTATAAGCAGTGCTGAGAGCTGCACGTCCTGTTGTTGTGGTCAGTGTTGTGTGATGCTCTGAAAAGCTCCTGCTCAAATCCCAGCTGTGACATTTTATTAAACCATGCAGTTACCACCATAATCCCACATTAGGGGCTGAGGAACCCAGCTCTGATAGTAGTGTGTGTTTGCAGTTCAAAAAAGCCTGCAACCAGGAGATTATTAAATCCCCCAGCTGTGAGAAAATTTTCCCCTCCCAGAGTGAGACCTGTGAGAAAACACACAGCTCTCCCAGCCTCCTCTTTAGGCTGGAGTCAAGTAATTTACTCCACATTTTCAGGCAGGTAAAATTAATTCTCTTCAACCCCTAACCCTCCACCATGAAATTTTGCATCTTTCTCAACTGCTCAGTAAAAGATACATAACTTGGGCTTTTTACACATTGTAGACACTAGCAGACAAATACAGGAAAGAAAAAGCTAAACTAAAACTAAAAACAACACATTTCAGTTTCAAAATTTCTTATGACTACCTGTCCACTTGGCTAATAATGCTTTTCCTGGACACTGCATTACACAACACTTTTCACCAGAATCTATCGTGATCTATGAAGCATTAATTCATATACAAATTACACTTACAATTCCACAGAGAAATGATGATGTTCTTGCACAGAAACAGCACCAAGTACTACAAAGAAATGACAGTAATGATCAAAGTTGATGATCTCACCACATCAAAAAACAAGAGACCATATTTGTACATATTAACAGGCTTGCACAAAATGAGAGCTGAACTCATGAGCACACCTCCAAACATACAGGCTCAGAGAGATGCGATAAACAACACCATCATGACAGGGAGCTAGATATACTTTAGGAGGTCCAATGTCTCTGCAGGGGAATAAAGCCTCTATCTACAGCACTTAGAAGTAAAATTCCAAGACAGTTGAGAATTTGAATGTCAAAGCAACGCCTCTCTTATTTCTAATTCCACAAGGCAATGAGGTTAATATCAACAAGCCAACAAAACCCTTGCCATGTGTTTTTACATGTTATTTTGTGTTCTACACTCTGTACCAGATAGTTAAGCAACTTTCAGTTCCAAAGACTAAGGGAGACAGGGTTACTCAGGGCTACAAGCAAAGAAATAATGTAATGCTTTAATCATAGACCATCCCTAACTGGAAATCATAAAATAAGGATCCATACCTATATTACAGCCTTTCTTGAGAAATGTTATATATTCTATAGAATGATAAATTTAATTCTAAGTAGACTTTATCAATGTTTACAGATGTTTTAATAATTTATTCTTATATACTTACTGGTAGTTTGATGGCGTGTGTTCTATAGCCCTAATGAAAAATACTGATCTATAGCTCTAAAGTACCTTAGCACTGAGTCATAAGTTCTATTTCACTAGGACTTATTGAAGTGCTTTTTTTTTCTTTTTGTGATTTAATTCACTATGGTGATTTTATGCTAAATTTAGCTTTCCCACATGAGGGTGATAAACCAGAGAACAGACAAAAGAATGATGATAAACCATGCCATCACGGATAAGTGTAGAAGACTATAAATTAGGCACACATCTCTGTCAAAGATCTATATGCCCCCATTGGAGATCCTTGACCATAGCAATAACTGTTCTACAAAATAACCTCATTATCTCCTGCTTTTCATTATAGACCTTGAACTTAGTTTCAGCTTGGCTTCCTAGTGTTCACATACACACAGGGTGTTGTCATGTGCCTGACATCAGTGAAATTCGTGCAATATTTTCAAATTTTGACAATTTTTTTAGAAGTGGTTTCTGAATAATTGAAGTGAAAGGTTCAGGTTGAGATTCAGCAGTGGTGTAGAGGAAGCAAATGAAGCAAACTGCCCTCCCATACCATGAAATGGCAACTCTACCATACAGCATGATTGGGGAGACAGGCACCACAGACCCTTGGAACTCTTTCTAATCCCGTGTCAAAGATTTGTTGTCAAATCACTAGCGAAGATTCTAATGAGAAGGCGGATTCACTGCATGTATTTTTTTGATGTTATGAAACTGCATCTTTCAGAAATATCACCGATTTTCAGGCTGTTTTATAAAGTAGGTATGAAACAAATTTGACATTATGCCTTGCCAAACTGAAAGTACAAGAAATACTGGACTTGAGCATCATGAAGGAGAAATTTGGTAAAAATTTGAAGTAACTATGTAGCTGAAAAAAACCCAATCTATAGTTTCTAGTGACCAACCCCATGAATTTGTTTTTATTATTACATTATGTTACTGACGGAAGTCGTTCCATCTGTGTTTCACCTGTACCAGAGAGTCCCATGACTTTGTTTTTTATAATGTTAATGGCAGTATCAGTAATTTTTAAATGGCAATTATCAGCTAACATAGAGCCATCTTGAGTTTGTTTTGTGGCTGTGCATCTAGAAATACTTGCAACAATTACTTCTATGGCTGGGGCAGCTGTATGCATCTTATTTTGCTAGTTTGGGAATTGTGTGCTATTTTGAACAAGCCGGACAGTCCTTTTGAATAATTGGCTTTAGTGTCTTTCTTGGTAGATGGAAAGAATTGCTAAATTATTAAATGCAGGAGATGGTAAAAATAACAAGTCAATACTAATTATCAAAATTTTAGAGTGTCATAGAATATTGATGGCACAGAGCTTTTGCGAGAGGAAATTACCCAGCTTTGCTAGTTAATTCAGATGCCAAATTCCAAATTTGTTTGTATGATTGGGCTGGCATTCTTTCCTCAGAGACTAGAAAAAGCTCCCATAAGCTTTCATTGGCCTAGATCAGAAGCATCTGTTAAAAGCATGAATCACTCATTGGTTGAGCTCAACAGTCAGAAACCTGCACAAGGGTAGATTTTTTTCCCCCTCAGGTGACAAGTCACTCATATGCCATTATTTCTCTGCGTGTCAAACTATGCATCTATTTCATTGAATTGCTAACTTGGATCAAGCCTTCATCTTTTTGGGGGCTCTCTTAGTGATATCCGAAAATTAAAATCAAACATTCTACACATTTCTGTCTTCATTCAAACCAGTGTTTTGTTACTCTTCACAGCAATATGCAAATTCATTAGAAGTTACAGCAAGCTAAGGGAAAAAAAAAAAAGTTTTACAGTCCTTCAGAGTAGGTGAAATACAGTAGAAACATAAGTTTTAAACAATTGCTTTTCTATCTCATGCTTGCCTATTTTAGATACAAAGATTTGATTTAGTAGATGCTGTGAAACCATTTCTAGATAGTGCATGCTATAGACTTACCAGGATTCACATCATTGCTGTTTTTGAGGGAAACAAGGTATGAGCTACACCCCACTGAAAATAAACACAAATATAGAGGACTATTCAGCACGTAACTGTGAAGTGTCCATTTTAGGGTGTGTTTGGCTGGCTTTGCTAATTGCATCCAAATCCCCACATCCATGCTCCTGCTGGCACTGCTCCATCTCTCTATTTACTATAGCTCTGCCTCTTTCCCTCTAATAGATTCTGTCATATTCTCCAATCCCACTATTTCTAATCCTGACATACCTTTGCCAAATTGTGGAGGCAGTTTGGGGAAAAGAAAAAAACAAAACAAAGCAACCATCATCTTTAGCTGAAACTCACCCGCCTCATGGCTGCCTTCCAACATGTCTGCCAACGCCTGGTTGCTTCAAGAGCTACTGCAGGAGTTGGAAACTTGAGGGGAAGGAGAAAAAATACACAACAGGCACAGAAATGAATGTTACTGACTTCAAAAGGAACAGCCATCTGTTTTCCTTACGCCCTGGCAGCAGCAGGAGCTCCCTGCAGTGAGGATGGAGATTTGGCAGGTTTCCGTAACCCTGTTGAGCTTTTACTATGCCTACCAGCATCCCCTGCTGCTTCTCTCCACACCCTCAAACCAATTATACTTTGACTCCTTTCTGCATCAGCAGTGCCTACACAACCTTATGCTCATGGGCACTTTCATTCAAATAATAAGAAAACTGATTTTTAAATGTAGCTGAGACAAAAGAACTTGGTTTAGTTCTGTGATAGCATGGTCTTGCCTGTATCACCCATGTCAAGAAATCATTAAGTTATATTTTTCCACGGTGACTGCCATTTTAATTTTATTCTCATCATGCTGCTTTCCCATGCAGAAGGTTTCCAAGAAAACAAGAGTATGAAACCTGTCACAGAAGTACAACAAAGAGGATTCAAGAGCTTTATTTTCAAGCAGATTTGAACTGATTTCAGTGGATTTCATTGCATAAAAATCTAAATAGAAATTTTCCTAGTGTTTATTATTAATACTTCTCATCATGGTGTGCTATATATCAAATTTTCTGGAAAGCAGCAAATGCTAGAAAAAAAATGTAGCAAGTAAAAGAATGTAAGAACATACATTAGGCACAGTAAAAAACCCAGCTATTGACAACCACAGTCTTCCCTTGGAGTAGCTGCCTTTTAGTACAGATCTTCAAGGCTTTTTCTGTTCTCAGTTATCACAGTTTTAATATACCTTACAATCACTTCCTAGAGACTTAGTTATCCGGATTTTACAAAACATTATCTGCTTTAGGGAAAACCAGAGCACTGCATACAGTAATCTGTTGTGCAAGAGCAAGAGCAGCTGGTGTAGCTTACATAAAGTGGCAAATAGCCCAATGCAATAACATGTAAGCATGTTCATAGCAAAATCAACTATTGGCATAGGACAGATGCCAGAATGTGTTTCTATTTGGATCACAAATAAAATGTTCTGTTTATCTTCTATCATGATGAAGACAAAACAACAGGATGCCATTTTCATAAATTTAGGAGTGACAGATTCTCTTTGAAATATCACTTTTCTTATTTTACATATATTTAGTGCTCCTTGTTACAAGGTCACATAGACCTAAACAAACTGAAATCCAATTAATTCATTTATCTAGCACCTTATCATCTCAACTGTGAGGTATGAGGGGGGGTTGTTCACTTGTGGTGTGGTTTTGTTTTTTACATAAAAGAAGAATAAGCTAAATGGCACATGAGTTCCGTGATAATTTATATAATTTGGGGTTTTGTTTAAAGGAAGGAGATTGTCCATTCAAACTTAGTCCCTGCCTCAGACAGTTTATTCTTTTCTTACTCATTTTGTTGCAATAAATTTAAGCACCAGGTGTGCTTGGATCACAGATTACTAAATGCTCTGCTCTTGTATTACCAGGGGCACTTTGGTAGAAGGCTTGAACTAGGCTGGATCCCAGCTGCTATATCTACAAGCATACAGTATTTGAGAGATTCCTGACATAGGGATGAGGGGAAAAATGTGACCAGCTTAGAACTTCCAAAGCTATTGAAATATAAACTAAAAATAGTAGCAGTGACCTGGGATCCATTGGGATCCATTCTGTCCACAAACCTAGAGGCACTTTTATCATGACTGCAGAGGGTACAGTCTCAGAACCTGTATTTTACATATACCTCCAAAAGTGAGGTGATCTTACAAAAACTCCACATGCTTTCAGAAGAGTTCAGTAGTCCTCCTGTTGAGAAGGCATTTACAAAGGCCCTCTAAGGCCATATATTGTCTCTATTTTATTTTTTAAAGGAACATTCACTCAGTTTGGTTCTGCAAGATGATCAGATACCCATTTTCTACTCAAAGGGTCTTGCCAGAAATGCTTAGTGTTTCAAAAAATTAGTCCCTTAGAAGTCATTGTTTCCTTATCTTTGAAAGCAACACAAACTATGGGCCCAAAAATACAAGTAGACAGTTTTCAACCAACTTTGCCCGTAAGGCACTGACAAATTAAATCGCTCCATGGGCTGATATTAACAGGTATGAAATAAAAGGAGGAGGTAGGGGAAGCAAAATGCTTTGATTCATTTTTTCTGTCTTTTTGTGGACAAAATTGTAATTATACTTGTTGTAATGTAATTTATCTCCTGTCTTTTGCAGAATGGTGCCAGCAGAAGCATGGCTTAACTCTATGTGACAGCCACAATGACTACGTTTAATGATCTGTATTTAGTGAGAGCTGAGACACTTTCTGGACACTGGCCATAACAGTTCTTGGAGGCTAAAGTCACACATTTAATGTGAGAAGAAACTCCAGATGAAATATTTTCTTACTCTTCCTGCTATGACCAAAGTCCTGCAAAGCAAAATGAATGTTGGAACAACCCCATGAAAAACAGAAAATGAAAGCTTAACAAAAGGGACCTGTTCCATTCTTCTGAGTAAATTAACGCAGCTTCTTACCAATGACAATTTAAACATTTCCATTAATAAAACCTTTCTTTTTTTGATAACATCATATACATTCCATGAGTCAATTCCCATTTCAGTGTCACAAGTGGATGGGATATGTGATGCAAAGATTACTCCCTCCCATCTCCACTCCACATAACATCCTGGTAAAGAATGTGCTAGTCCTAGGGAATCTACAAAAAACTATTAGTGAATTGAAACCTGCTACAAAAAGCAGCAAGCCAGTATCTCCAGGGTGCTACCAAGCTACTGGGAAGTGAAGGGTACTTAGGAGGAAGAAATTCACTCTGCAGACAAACAAAGATTTATTTTAGGTTTTTTATAATTCCACAGTTGTGAGCTCCAGCACATTTGGGCCTCCCCAGCTGTACATAGGAACACCTGCAAAGCACATCAGAGTTCATCAGAGCCCAAGGACAGAAAGTTATATTTTGCACATGGTTCACTTCAAAACAAAAAAGAAACAGAAAAAAAACAACCCACAAAAAAAACCCAAGCAAACAAAAATACACACACACACAAAAAAAATAACCAACAAAACAAAACACACAAAAAACCCACAACTGGGAGGGAAACTCCCAGTTGTGCTTTAGAGGTTTAGCTCTTTCTTGTTTGTCAGGAGGAGTGAGGAATTGCTCTGATGGTATGTTGGCATCTAAAAAGCTTTTCCTGGAGCAGCAACTACCTAGTAGTTTCAATGGGTGAAGCTTGAACTTGGCACTCATGATCAGATCTAGAATGCAAAGGAATGGGACTTGGGACCCTACAGTTATCACCTGCAGCAGACTCAGAGTTTTTCATGCTGCCTCTTATGTCATGGACCCAGTGCAAATTTGACACTGCTTAGGATGATCATCACTCCCAGCAAAGCCCCTGCTCCCTAGGAAAAAAAGAAACAAAGGAAGTATGCCCTGAGCTCTCTATCCTGAAACATTAGGATTACTAATAGACCTCCCAGCTGCTGTAATACTTTGCATCATATAAACACTTGCCTACTGTGATGGCACAACCAAAGCAATACACATGTGGCCATTGTACAACTAGAAATTACTTTTTAGTGCTACAGAACCAAGCCAGTTACAAACAAGTAAGCTATAGCTAACAGATAGGATACTCCTGTTCTGGTGTCATAGCCATCCAATCCGCTGGATGCATATATGTTTGTTAAATGGTCACTTTAGCTCTCCATTAAACATTTGTCTGAAACCAAGAGCTCATTGCCCTAAGAAAACTGCATTCCTTTGGGTTAATATTTCACTTGACAGGAATCCTTTCTGGCCAGAGATCAACTACTATGCAAACAGGTTCGTATCTCACTGTTTCCAGGAACAAGAGTTTTTCAAACCCTTCTCAAACACAGCTGAGTCAGAATATATACTCACCAGTCCTCTTCCTGCTATTTAAGTTTATAACCCCAGGTACACTCTTTTCTCTAAAATAGCATGTTTCTTTATATTAGTTACATATTATTTAAGCACAGTATATTTATATTAATAATAATAAAAAAAAAGCATATGGTTTCAGAGCTCACATAAAATCCATTAGAATTATTTAGTCTCAAAGGGACACTCAGGACAACAAATCCCTTTCTTTTCTGTTTGGGATTATCTGGCCTCACTGGGTCTAATCTCATGCCAGGAAATGTGTCTTCCTGCTACATCTATTATTATTACCTCCTCTGAGTAACATACAAGACAAACATAACATGCAACAAAAATATCACATATCTCTCCATTACCTAATCTTCTATTCCTGTCCTACAGCACAATTGGTCACTAATGAAGAGCTGTGCCTTTATTCTGAAAGTTTTTACATCAGTAACAGCTGCTTATGTCCTACCTTAAATATTGTGAACAACACAACAGCTTGGATTTTATGCTCCTAATTTCACATTTTACTTTTGTCTCCCTGGAGCCTACTACAGGGGTGTGCACAAGAAATTTGGAAATTAACCTGGAAAGAGGCAGACTGAAAACAAATAAACAATAAAAACTAAATTTAATCAGAAAAGCTAATTCGAGTGAGGAAGATGAATAAGGACAATAAATCACAAGGAAATTATAAATTGGATTTTGACCCTAGAATATGCTTTTTCATTCTGTAAAATGCTTATTTCTTTTTGACTGCTTTGAGTCTCCCAAGGGCAAATCTGTACTGAAAAATATGTGTGGTAAAGATAAACAAGACTGCTTCAACATTTTCCTGGGCCAAGTATACTTCATTTACAAAATTTCAGTCCAACTTTTTGTGCAGGATAAAGATGCTATTGCTCTTTGGCTTCCAAAAAGTATATCAGTCTTTGTACAGTACATCTTTGCTAAAAAGATAGAACAGAATATTCTGTACCACTTAGAAACACACTGATCATAAAGACCTCTGAGATACAATATCAGAAAAGTTTTCAGATATTAACTATTTATAGGACTCAAATTGCCTTTTCAAAGCACGCCTAAATACCTGTCCTCTGCAATAAATCAGCAATGGCATTAAGAAGAGACTCCTGAATCCTTATCCTCATACAGACAGGAGCTCCCAGTGCACATTCTACCAGTGAAATCAATGCAACTTGCACCTTGTGGCCTTCTTGACCTTCTCAAACACAGGCAGGTGATGACTTGGAGCATAATTCTCATTTCCTCCTCTATCCCACTTTCCTGAGGAAATAACATCCCTCCATTATATGATATACACCAACCATATGATTAAAAATGGTCCCTCGGTCCAGTAACAAGGGATTATGGTTGGGGAATTTGTGAGCATTCTAGGTCACTCAACAAGACTGCTTGCGTGTCCTGTCCTGTTACTGGGCTTGTACCCACCACATGACAGACAATGTCTGAATTTTCTTCAAATTTCAGATGTGTCTCATTCCATGGACATCATTAAACCTGCAAGGACAACTGTACTCCTCCAGTCTCAATGTTAGTAAACAGAAACTAGAATGCTGTAATTCCTACTTCACTTTCAATAGCTGTGTTTATGGCAGAGAGCACCTTTCTTAAAATATAAATTTTTGTGGATATTGAAGAGGTATGAACTTGTATTAACTTCATAAAAGTTCCTGCATGAATTTTTTGTGTATTTACTAAAGATTATGTACAAACACAAATAAACTGTCCTCATTTACTAACATAATTTGGAGAAGTAGGTAAACAATGTAATGAAAGTTTTGTGGCTGAAAAGGCAAAACAAAACTTTAAATATAAATTTACTCAGGTTAGAGGAAGATTAAGGTTGTAGGGAACAACTGCACTCCTCTAATCTCAGTGCTAGTAAACACACTACAGCGCTTTAATTCCTGCTTCAGTTTAGATATCTCTGTGTTCATCAGAGTGCACCTGTCCTAAAATATCTGTTATTGATGATTTCTTGCTATGTATGATCACTGTAACAACTGGTAGCTATATCCTTTGGTTACCAGTTCATTACACTGTAGCATTCAAAAAAGTGTCTTCCATTTTTGGTCTATCTACAATTTTCTATTTTGTATGTGAGCCGTATGTTTAAAATCCTTACTCTAAAACTTTTGTGCTTTCCATAGTTTTTAAAACAGAAAAGTGATCAAGCTGGCTGTTTACCTCATCTCTGAAAAGCTAAATAGTATGAACTTAATTAAAGTTATTATGGCTATTTTTCAGCACTTAAATTACTCTTTATTTCTGTACTACCTCCAGTATAGCAGGCCTCTAAGGTTTATTGATTCCCCTACTACAAAGTGAACAGAGAAAGGTTATCTGAGATGTCTTGAGCATTTACAACATCACATCCTGATAGGACCAAGAGCGGGCATATTGCTGCTACCAGTGCTCAGATCAGGAGGGAAGAGAGGAAAGAGGGATAACCTTTCCATCTCTGAATCTTCCTTCCATTTCCAGTACCTTTGTGTTCTGCTCACAATGACATGCCAAAAAATACCGTTGGGACTATCCTGTTGACTTTTCTTTTGTCATTATATTTTATTAATCAAGATGCCTCCATCAAAGTGTCTTACAAAAATCTGTGCTTATTATATTGATATGTGACAAAAGTTTGTAGCCTCATCCAAGAACATTCTGGATATATGATAAAACCTGATAGGAAAAGGGCTGAGTTTTTTTTATTTTTTAAATAGCTATTTTTTGTAATGGAGCTCACATTGGCTGTTTCTGTTGATTGCCTCTCTTTGACAAGGTGTCTTCACATCCAGTCTGTTGTATCTTTGCATTTGAATTCACTAATATAAAGAATATTAATGGATATAGTCAATGTTATCAACCCTTATTCTGCAATACCAGGTGTCCATATATGAGCTTAGCTTCTAGAAGCAGTCTGTTAACCCATCACAAGATTCTTTCAGATTATAGTATTTCTTTCTTTTTCTGTCAATAAACATTGGCTGAAAAGCATATTTATCATCTTAGAACATCAAAAAGATGAAAAAATTGTTCAAACTTGGTGAGAATTCTATTGTTGTCAACTTACACGTTATCACACCAGACCACAAAATAAGGAAGCTGAGATGAAGCTCCAGATAAACATCTGAGGTGCTCCAGCCAAACCTTCTAGATTAAAGTCTTCTCTTACTGGGGATGGAACAATCCCAGCCAAGTGTTTCTGTGGGTAGCAGAGCTTCAGGGTAAAGAAAACCCACTGCATGTCCTACTTGCCAAACCAAAGGTACTTTTATATTTGGCCTTTTTCAAGTATTGGGTGTTAGCATTTAAGTTAGACAGAAATGTTATTATAGTATTTCTTTTTCACTCTGAAGGTACATATTAGCTAGAACTGGAATGTTCTGTTGATTTTGAGAAATTCTACTAAAGGAACTCTGTTTAACATAGCATGTGCAAAACCATTTTTTTTAGTTCTGTCAAAAGTTACTTCATCACCTAGACCTATATGACACACAGAAACAAGAAACAAAAACTGGTTAAAGATTTTTCTCCCTTGTTTTTTTAATAAGAAACCTAATGGGTTTTTTTGTTGTTGTTTGGTTTTGTTTTGTTTTGTTTTTCTCTCATGATTTTGGGTTAATCTTTTAACACCTGCTGCAGAAGAGAGCAGAGTAGGACAGTAATGGAATTACTGTGAAGTTGCTGGGCATCATTCACCCCATGTCATAACTCATTCTTTAGTCATTGCAATGTAGTGATAGAATACTCATCAAAATTAGTTGCAGGCAAAGGTCAAAGGGAGATAATTTACAATCCAGCACTTTATTTGTTCTTTCTAGTATTGAGGGGAAAAAGTCCTCACAGTTATGGTATTTTCTTCAGTAACAACATGGTACAAGTACCAAGAGACCTCATCATATACAGGGAACTTGTATTTTATTCTCCAACCCCTGACACATTTCTGTGTGTAAATAAAAGCTATATGACTTGATCCAAAGCCAGATTAAACTATTTATTTCCATTGATTTCAAACAATATGGAATCAATATTTACCTCAAAAGAGGTCTAAATCACTAAGATATTAGCTACTACCTCTTTTTATTGCATCAGTATTATGTGCATCAGTAAACATGCTGAATCTCTTAAACAATGACATCACATTTATTCAAAACAAGGCTAAATGAGGGATAGGCCTTGTACTAAAGAAGAAAGCCTAGGGAAAGGTACATCTTCTGTTCTGTGTAAAATATATTCCAGTGGCAATTAGTGCCCAAAGTGAGCATAGTCTTAAGAATATTTAAGATAGAAGTCCATGAAGACAGAAAATATAAATGGAAGTGACCAGACTGAATACAGATTTTTAAGTTCTATAAAGTGTGCTATACAAGTCCATAGCTAGGGTATGGCTATACTGATGCATGCAGGGGCACTCTCCCAAGAAAGCTACAGTGACCGCTTTAAGTGGCAGCTGTTGTGACTTGCTTGGTGCAGAATGGATTAAAAAGCTTCCATTTCTTCTTGAGACCATGTCTGAAGTTCTTGCATTTGATTTCATTCCAGAAGGAGTAAACCAAAAATCTTTGACTTGTTCTCATTACAGACAATCACTTCCACACAGTTGTTCAAACTGAAGTCAGGGGTTTATGATTCAGATAGAGGCAGAAGCAGTGAAGGAATGATTCTGTAATTCCATAATTATTTTAGCACTTTACTACTCTTTGAACTTCTCCAAATAAATTGAGCTGCAGGAATAATTCTATGAAAGAGTAGTGTATTATATGCTAAATATCTTCTCAGGTGTTTGGATATGGAGTGGATATTTGAATAATAATGTTTAGGTTTTATTAACTCTAGTGTTTTCAGCCACGTCTGCACAGAGTGATCTCAGTCAAAAACAAATGCAAATGAGCAGAGTTAAAGCATGTCTAGTGTGAGCCATGTGGTGTTTATACTATCCTCACACACACCAAACAAGCAAGTCTGCCCACTTTTTTATTTGCTGTTTGTCCTTATGCAGCATATACTCTACAACTGTTTTAACATGTATTGGCATGTCGGACCCCTATGTGAAAGACAAAAATGATTCTTTGCTTCATTCCATGTGTACCAGGCATTAGACCCAAGCAAAGCAAAGCAATAAATTACCCCTCTGATTTAGTTACGCTACCCCCCTGACTTGATGGTGCTTCTGTTCTTTTTCTACTTCTTTTACACAAAAAAAAACCCCAAACAATAAAACAGGGAAAGCAACAACAAACAGGTATCTGTATGTGCATACATTTCCAATTGTATTTAGCTTGAAATAAAAGATGGGTGTTTTTAGAATCAAGATGTGAAGTACAGAACAAAGGACTGCACAAAATAGATGGAAAGAACAGTACCTAGTTTTCAACTGGTCTAACTCTCCAGAGCAGGGAAATACCTGATCATGTTAAAGTGGAAATTTTAATTACAGTTATTTTATTTCACAGTGGCCAATCTGAAATATTTTGACAGAAACTTTCATAACTGGAATGAAATTAAATTTGTTCAAGCAGATACAGTGCTACAGAACACATTATCACTTGAAGGAATAGGAGTCAGATCACAAAATCTTCACATAGTCACTCAAAAGTAGCACTTGAAAAACTCAGTTTTGCAACCCAAATACACTTCTATAATTGATGCTTCTAAAATATATGTTCCCTTTAAAGAAACACAGTAGGTGATTCCAGGCGAGTACACCTGCATGGTCAATTAACCACACATGTTGAGCCAGGCTTAGCACATGGAGGTGTGCTTGTGATGGGCACAGAAAGTTGCAAGAATCCAGGTATTATTGAAAGGAGGTGAAAGCAAAGGTGGAACTGAAAGAAGATTCTAAAAAAAAAAGTTGAAGTGGCTGAAAGGGCAAACATTTTAAAAAGCAAGGTTTTATAGATATTCAGTCTGGAGAAAGCCACATGAAAAAGTTAAAAACTGAAATTGTAGTCACTTAATTTTACAAAGAAAAGTGCATAGACCTAATTAAATTGTAAAGGAACTAGTTAAAAATAATAGGCCAAGGGTACATATATATGTAAAAAAGGTAAGTGGAAAATGTTTACTGTTTGATTCAAAGTTTGTTGTTGGACAGAGAGAGTTATGAACTCATATTAACTTCATAAAATGTTTATTTATGAAACAATTTTCATTTGTTGTTCATTTACTAAAGATTTTATACAAACAAATGCAAATAAACTGTCAGTTTACTAACATAATTTGGAGAACTAGGTAAACCTTTTAATGAAAGTTTTAAAGTCTATAAAAGCAAAACAAAACTTTAAATATAAATTAACTCATGATAGAGAGAGATGATGCTTTGATACCAGCCATTCAGCATGAGGAAGAAAAATATTTTTCATACAGTACAAGAATTCTAACTGTGGAAGCGGTGCTGTTTATCTCCTCTGAAAAGGAGATAGAAGCCTCCTGAGGAGAAAAAAAAAGGTGAAAACATAGTTTGTATCATATACAGTTTTAAAAAAGCCAGGACAGCTCACCACAACTGGGCTGGGTGGTGCTCAGCACCACTGCCACAGTTACAGAAGGTCTGTGTGGAAGAGTCAGTGCAACTGACCATTTTTGTGCGGCTTCTGGTCCAAGCTACTCTCCAGAATTGTGCACCCGTGCTCTGCCTCAGCTATTATGCACCAACTAGGACATAAGGAAGGTTAAATTTTTTCACAGAAGTGTTGTATTAGCTCTGGAAGTGGTGCCAACTCACCAAACATCCATCATTTGAAGAAGTTATTTTAGGGAGGGTATGGCATGATCCAATTTTATCAAAGAAAAAACCAACCAAGGGCCACATGATGGTTCCTAATTTGAAAAACCGGGACAAAGACAACAGCCATCTTAAAAAAAAAAAAAAAAAAAAAAAAAAAAAAAAGCCACATGCAATCCAGATGCATTTCTGGTGAAAACCAAATTTGAAAACAAAGTTACCATGCTACCTCTTCTGTGGCAGAGAGGACCAAGAGGCAGCGGTACAGTCAAATCATGCGGCAGGACTGTGTGGGCAATGAGAATGGTCAAACACTAATGTTAGTGATTTATGTATCAGACACTACTAGGACAGAGGCTGTTATTTCTGTTACCAAATTTAAATTGAACCAAAATTAGTTCATACTACTTGTATGTGGAAAGGAATACCTGCTGCAGTAAAAATAGAAAGTAGGAGGAGTAAAACAAGGCCTTTAAATAAAACAAGATCTCTCATAATGGCAGAAGCTCTTTCAGCCCTAACAAATCTCTGTGGGTGGCATAGCAAGATGTTTGGTAGCTCCTTATCCCAGAATTAACTTGTCATAATAAGGAAATTGGTATGAATTTAAGACTAGATACTGACCCTTAAGGAAAGAGGCAATGTCACCCTAAATTAAATTCATAGTCTTAGAAGTTTTTATTGTGTCCAATCTAGGCTCTTTTCTGTACCGTTTAGTCATGGTTTTAGTATATACGTAGTTGATTATGGTGTTCACAAACAATCTTTCTTCATGCCTTGATCCATCCTAAGTAAATTCAGTTAAAGGAAAAATATATGATCCTGCCATTAGAAATTAAATTACGATCAAGGTAATATTACAATAGAACATATTAATGATGCACAGACAACTCTGCTTCTAATTTTTAAGTGCTTGACTTTGTAATCAGTTTTCTTTCATTTTAACATGCATATGAAATATAGCATTTACATGAAACATCCTGTATTTACAAAAAGAAAATCTGCAGATAAAAACAGATTTTAACCATATGGAAGTATGTTTGTGATTTACATGCTTGCAAGGGGTCATCAGCAATACCAAACCTTTAAATCTATTTTCTTAAGTCTTTGCTAGTTGAGTTGAAAGAGCAACAGAAAACTAGAGAAAGCTATTTTTTCCAACTTGGACCACCTGCTTTGACAGTAGGTTTCACAGCTGTTTGCAGGGTATCTGTAAACCCCAGCACTTATATACTGGATCCTAGAGTGTGCAGTTTGGGGAGCAGGGATTCTTTGATTGCTACATTGTTCTGCTTGTTCCTGCAGTATTATTGCTTTGTTCATACCCTGTAAGATGCTTCTGCCCACAGACTGTCGCATGAAACCCTTCCCATTCCCTCTGCTGCTGACACTCTCAGTCCTTTGTGGTCAGATAAGGTTGCCTTCTGCTTCTCATTCATGATGCCTGGGCATTTTAAGTCAGAAGGCAACTACAGCCTCTGGCACAGCACTGTAAGGGCCTCTGCTCCTTGCTCAGGGTTGGGGAATCTTCAGACAGCTCACTACCATCTGAGCACCTGCAAACAGGCAGATCTGTACAAGACCAGCAGTGGTTATTTCTTTGAGTCCATGATGGCAGAGCACTACTTACCCTATTTAATAAACCTTGATTCAAAGTACAAAAGGCAACATTTCAACATAAGAATTTATTAAGCACAAGATGAAAAATTTCCCCCTAACTGAATCCTGGGAATTACTTACCTCCCATTGATCATCTCTACTCTCTAGGATTTTCATGTCTACTGTGTGCAGAGGGAAACCTTTTGGGATTGAGGTGGGTCAATGAGCTGAAGCCTGTTAAAGCTGATGTTTTTCATAGCACATTCTGCATCAGTCACCAGAAGGTTCCCTTCGAGAAGGTTAAGGTCCACTCTGAGTTTATTAGGGTTTTTTTCTATTATAGGAAAGGCTCTAAAAACCTGTATGACCAACTGCCTTGGTATGATCTTGTACCTTAGAGATAGACAGCTTTTTTTCTATTGGGAAGTTTTCTTTACCCCTTGCTATGAAGTCAGTCTTTTGACATTCTTGTAGCATTTTCTTTACTTGTTTCACCTAAGGTTAAGTCAGACATAATTTGCTTCACTCAGAGATCTTTTATTGTTTTGCATGAAGGTTTTTGTTTTCCATGCCACAAAATTCCCAAGCAGTTAATATTAATAAAGCTTTGTGAAGTGTATTAGACTATTTTATTTAATGTTATGCACTAATAATTTCATTTAATCTTATAGAGCCTGTATCAGTGTCACGGTTTAGGGTCAGGGCAACCCCCAGACCGATAACAGACGCTCTCTTTTAACCCCCCTCCCTCCCCAAAGGGGGAGAGAAAAGGAATAAGGGAGAGAGACTTAGTGATTAGAAAAGGAAACTAGAACAATTTAATGAAAAGTGAAAATGAAATATATACAAATATGTACAAAGCCAGTACCAAAACCAGCCCCCCTGATGGTAATTACGTCACCATCACTGATGCTGTGGAGGAGCTGGACTCTGGCACCGGGTTTCGGGAGCGAAAAGAAACAACACGAGAGCCAAAACAAAAGGGAGAGAGACCGGAAGCGAAAAAGGGGCAAAACTCCGGACCCCTAAGCTTATATACTGGATATGACGTCTGTGGGATGGAATACCTAGTTGGTCAGTTTTGGGTTACCTGTCCTGTCCGCTCCTCCCCGCAGGTGCGGTCTTTCACTTTCTGCACCCCTCAGTGCAATACACAAATTCTAGCAATGGCCTTGGTCTGCATTCCATCCCTGGTAGTAACTCTAAACATGAGGTGTTATCACTGCTAGAAGCAGACACTGTCTGCAAAACATGCCGCTAACTCCAGAAAGTGCAGCCAGCTAGAAAACCTGAGCTGAAAAAGTAAAATCACTGAACAGAATTTGCTTGGTTTTCACCCAAACAAGGACAATCAGTTATTTGCTATTGGCATGGCTCCTTCCATTAACTCCTCATAATTGACTCTGAAATGGTGGCTTGAAATCAAAGTGAGAGAAAGGGCCCCTTGGGAATTGTCAGAAGATACTAAATCATGGCCACCCTGCAGTGACAATCTATCAATTCCCTGTGTAATAATAATATACAGCTACTCACATCTGTAAGCTGCACTACACAGAAACAAGTTATTCTTTGCTGTCTAATTTGAGTAGAGTTGTGTTAGCTTTGAACCAAGAACAGTTAGGAACCTCATAAAGTTTAATTGGTTTCTTCATGTTCTCTTCCCTATGTTACTGGAAATTTTACTTTTAAAAACATAATCTGACATGGCAGTATATGCATCTTGCAAGAGTGGGACATCTTTGGTTTTACAGAATATATTTCTATTTCTAACTGCTTATATATATGGCTAACTCACATTCATTATTTTTTAGAAGGAGGCCCATTCTACAGAACCTTAGCCTAGCCAGAAATGTTACACACATGATGATTGTGTGTATCTACAAAGTCTTCACATATATGGTGGTTTTGATTTCTTTTTTACCTTCTATATAATCATTTTCTCAATTTTTTTTACTATTGGACTGATCTATAGATGTGTGTTTCTTACTGAAGTACCTTGAATTTTGCTTCCCAAGTCAGGAGCTGTGTTTGAGTTGCATTTACTTCAGACCCCCATTCCTAAGTCTTTTGTTTCTTTCATCTATGAAAGAACTATGAGCAACTATAAACACTGAATTTCATTTTCATCTCTCCAGATGCTATGATAGTTCATGTTAGCTGTCTCTAGCTGCAAATGCCTGGAGAAGAATAAAACAGGGCAAGACTTTAGTGATGCTTGCTTAAACTACCTTCTCATCAACCAGGAGTATTTCGAACATGAATTAATTTCCATTTCTCCTTCAAAGTACTTGTTCATTTTGACACATGCAACTGGAAATGTATGTTCTACTAAAATAATTTTCAGGAGCAAAATTTAATTTTGTTCCCTTTCTTCTATTTCAGATATTCAACTTGCATGAGGAAGGTGCCATAAGAATAGTCACCATTAAATTGAATCTGAGATAGCATAATGGTAAGAGATGAAAGTTTAAGAACTAATGCTTTAACTTGACAGACTGTGCACTGAGATTAATCTTTAACATTTTATAATTCTATGATACATGTTGGATTATGACTCAATACTGATATTTGAACCATCAATACAGTGCAAGCTTGAAGTCCACTGTAAAAGAGAAGTTAAATGAAAATAGAAACAAGCAGGCAGAAAAAAACTCTTAGAGTGCCTAAGAGGCTCTTTTCATATTGTTATGTGTAGTAATGACTCAAGAAAACTAATGAAGAGAATGACATGGCAAGAAAACCAGTGGGCATTTTGGTTAGTTGCTGGTACAACTGAGGAAACCACAAAACCACATCAATCCCTACTCTGCTCAACCAGATACAACAGAAAACATTTCTGGTTTTGTTTCTAGAACTGCAAACCACAAAAATAAAGAAGGCTTAGTTTAGTCTCAGAAATTTACCCAGATTGCTTTCAGAACCTTACTGACATTTAAAGCTAACATCTCAGTGCAGTGCTTGGATGTGATGTGAAGCAAGCCATACAAACATTGGTACTGTTTATGCCTCATGAACTGTAAAAGCTTCATTCTGACTATTTTCCAGTTCTTCCAGATAGAATAAAATTACTTCTGATTTGTGCAAGAATCAACATATCTCCTAGGCATATTTCATGTCATGCTCCAAAGGGAAAAGACTGTTATCAGAGTATATAAATAAGTTTTATGTTCATGTACCAACTGCTTCACTAAATAAACAATGACTAACACAAGCTGGGGGAAAAGGTTGCTCTCTGTTCTTGGCAGTTCTTAAGGGATTCTGTATAGTGGGACCGATCATTACTGATCTAGAGACAGTGTTGTGTTGTTTCCTTGAAAAGTATACCATGACCTTTTATGCCTGTACTTCTTACCCAGTGGTGCCTGTATGCAGCAGATACAAGCAAGCCTGCATCTCTCCCACTGGTTTAGAATGCCACTGAGATCAGTAGCTAGTATGTCAGCCAAGCACCTGAAGGATTTCAGATTTGGTGGTTATGTCCAGCCATGCAGGATGACAGTGCTGACCCAGGAGTCCTAAGAGCTTTTCTTAGCAGTGTCCACAAAGACTTCTCAAAGCAGCTATGCAAGATGTTACAGGATCCTATAGTATCCTTAGAGCAGAATGGGTATGTTCCACATCATAGAATCATTGGAGCACTATGCAATACCCCTTTAGAAAGTTAGCCCTACACATCCTATTGATGACACTGACAATTCTTCCACATTCAGCTATATTGGTTTCTGGGTATGCAACACCAGAGCTGTGTAAACAGCTGCAGCACAGCCAGGAATCTAGGAACATAGCTGGAAATGTTTTCTGCTTCTGAACCAGTCTGAACCTTGCAAGTATAATTAAAACTTTCTGTAAATGGAAAGCCAAAGAATGGCATTTTGCTTTGACGCAGATCTGGTCAAACAGCTCCTAGTTGTAAATGTGGCAGTACTTTAAATCAATCGTTGCATTCTTTAAGCTGAAAATAGCCTAGAAGCACCTCTGTGTTGGACTTCTGTAACAAAATTAATGCCTTTCTAGCACTCTTCCTACTGCAAATCCCATTGCTGATTCTTTTTCAATCTGCCTTCTTTTTCAATCTGCCTTCTTTTACAATCTAAAAGGAAAGATTATCTAGAAATGAGCTCATAGGTTATTGTACACAAACAGTAATCTCTTGACAAAATACTTGTCAGGAAATGGGCTTTTTGTTCTCAGTTTACAAATCTTTTAATTACACCATAAACAAAGAAAATATATATTGATGTTTCAGATAATTGCATGTGATGCCCAATATTATTTTGTGTATTCATGAATCAATAAAGAGGAAAAGCAACATTATTTAGAATAGTCAAGTTCAAAAAGACACCAAAGAATATCAGATATAATAATGGTAGGTGACTAATACTGAAATATCTACATCCTTAAAATTTTCCTAAGGATCATCAAGCATATGACACAGCACAGTATTTCAGTTCTGAGATTTCTTTGTTCATTTAGCAAGCGATTATCTGAAATGGTGGCAGAATCTACAGAATATCTATGACCTGTTTAAAAATGTACTCAAACGTAGTAGTGCATTTGGGTGTGATTCCTAGAGAAACAGAACTCATATGGCAGCAGTCCATCTACCCTGTCACACTCACCTCTGAAACTGTTTCCTCTTGATGACTCCTTGGTGCAAAATATATTTTAAGCCTTCTGTTAACCATCACTAGAGTAGATAATATCTTAACATGTTCAAGAAAGCAAACATTTAAGTCATTATACTAGAGCTCTGCAGGATAAAAATGATCAAAATGTGTTGATCCTTCTGCTGATTCGTTACAGAAGCATTCAAATAGTCTTCTGTTGACAAAACATCTTCCAAAGAAAAAAAAGACAGTTTTGGAAGATGAAAGAATAACTTCCCTAGTCCTAAGTGTCTAACTTCAAATTATAATTGAGTACTATATGATAAGTTAAAAATGGAATGGAAATCACTCCTCTACCTTCTGAGCAACTTTCTGGTCAATTTTTAATAAAAAGCAAGCTCTTAGGGAGCTCTCTTTATAAGATGTTCTAATTGAGTTTTAAGGTATCAAAATGTACCATATAGATCATAATCTGTAGAACTGTTTGGCTAAGTGCCCTTATACTACTAACATAATGGTTGAGTCCTTAATCATTATACTTTTCATATTGCTGTAATTATGTTATTTAAAATTAACTCTGAAATTATCAAGGAAAAATATTAATACAATTAAAAGCCCCAGACTCAAGAACATAGTTCTTGAAATATTGGCCTTCAGAAAACTGAAATTAGGCTTACTTCCAAGGACTTTATTTTTGAATTTTGAATGGCTTATGCAGTATTCTTATTAACTAAAAATAAACCTGTTTGATGTTATAAATGTAGTTTTTTGAGGGCTGTTTGGTTTGTTTTGTTGTTGGGGTTTTTTTAATCAAGCACATTGATGATTGTGTAAGCATATGAGCCCATTTCTGAGCTCCCTTGTTAGAAACAGTTCTGGAACTCTATGACAAGGGATGCTATTCAAGAAACATGTGATAAGCATTTAGCTTTCTAAAATGTGCAACATGTGAGATGAACCAAGGCTCAGTAATTGCAGTGATTCCCAGGCTTTTTCATCTGAAGACTTGCAATGCCTGTTGTGTCAAATCTCAGCTTGGCAGTTTTCCACATCTACTGGAATAACTGCCTCATCTCTCTTCATTGGACATGCTTCCTTCCTTTTATTTTTACTTTAAGTCTGGCCCTGAAGCTCCTCAGATTTACTTTCTTTACCCTGTTCCTTATGCTATTTATATTTATAGGTCTATGTTGTTTACATTCATAGGTTCCTGCTGTGTATTTCTTAGAGTTAAAAAATACACCTTTGGATACAAATACTTTTACTTTAGCATGTCTTTTCTTTAGATTGCATGATGCTGTACTGCTTTAGATTTTTTGATGGGTGGCTTTTCTGTGATAAGGCAAGTGCAAATTTAACGGTTCACCATGGTGAAGCACTCACTGGCAGAGACATCCTGGACTGTTGCACCTGGTTCTCAGCATGGCAGAGCTCTGAGTGCTTACCTTGGTCTCATAAAGGACCCTCATGTCTTGTCATACTTCCTGTAGCTCTCTCTATGTAACTGAAGCACAGACAGTAGCTGACCCACGACCACAGGCTGTCCATGCTCTCCCTTCCTCAGGATATCAGCAAGTGTAGATTTTTAGGTCTCTACTCTTTACAGACAGTTTCCCTCCTCATGGACTTGATAACAGCAAAATCTGTGCAGATGCCAGAAAATTTAGCTGGTGCATCAAGGCAGCAGACCTCAGTGAATTGAGAAGATACTGCCGTTTTGTTGCCACTCTTGAGCATTTAATTTAGAGTTCCCTATTCCTTCATGTGCTTTTTTCTCCTAATTAGGGTCTTTTTTGACGTCTACAATTATTGCTGTTCTTCTGTTTTATATAAATTATTGGTACCGCACCATTTACCCCAAATGGTGGATTACCCTTCCATAATCTCTTAATTGCTTTTGAAAGCTGACTTTCATAATCTTCCTCAGGTGATCATTTGCCTTCTTAGTCCATTTGGTAAAATCAGTTTCCCTGGCACAGCCATTTAATTAGTATATATATTTTAGTGCTCAGATAAATCTATTTACATGTTAATAGGACTCACTCCTCCTACCACCCACCTCACACATGCGCAGTGTATTTTTCAGTGCCAAAGGGTGTCTCAAAATAAATCAATCCATTGACTTAAGATAACAAAATTACTAGCGTGATTACTCTTTATGTTCTATAAAAAGAATGTAGAAATCTCTTTCCTGCTCAGTATCCTTGCTTCCCATCAGCATTATTCAGCATCCCAGAGCAGTTTGAAAAAGATATTTTGCTTGTTGTCTCCTACTCAAATGTACAGATATTTAACTGAACCCAGTCTTCCTCATCAAATATCAGCTATACTAAAGATATTTGTATGACTGTGCATTGCATAACGCTTAGCAAGCTTCTTGCACAGCTCAACAGAGTTATCTCATGGCCATCATGGAATTAGTTGGAATTACATTTTTCATTTCTTGGGCCAATTTCTTGCACTAGGTGGGAGAGTTTATAATATCAGTTATACTAAAATAGATTATAACACTCTGGATGTTTGCCAGCACAAGATCAGATCCTGACTCATTCTTTTGTGTTTTGTGCTTTTTTTCCTTCTCATTTCCTTTTCATTATGAAAATTTGTGACACAGTCAGAAATTGCTTATTAAATCTTTTTTTCTAATGTGTTTTATATCTGGAAAGGTCTATTCAAAGCAAAGTTAGTTCTTACATAGTTGGGCATGTATATATTTATTCTGTGTTCTTTGAATACCCATGTTGTTAGCCACAAAAACCTTGCTAAATCTATGTTAAATTGTAGACATCTTAAATTTCTTTTAACTATTAACACAAATAATTGATTTTGAAAATCCACTGTGCCATAACCAGCATGCTATAAGAAGTTGCTCTGTTTTGGGATGGTTGGATTTTACTCCCCCTTTACAGTATATTGTACATGACTTAACAATTAAAAAAATAACCACAAATGACTGTTTTTCCAACAACTCCTAGAAAACACTGTTTTATAAATATTAAGCACATTCAATATGCATGTTTAGAAACATAAATTTTACATTTTCCAAAAATCCAGCTTTCAGGCATTCTAATGCTCTTGAAAACTTTTCATTTCCAAGGCAGACCTTCCCATCATTTAAGTTCACTCACCTTTTACTTTGAAAACTTGTTTGTCATTTAATAAGTGAATAGATTTCTCATCAGGGTTCATTCTCCTTTGTCAGCTAGCAATAAAAGTAGAATGAGAATGGAATTAACTGGCTTGTAAGATTTGTATCTTGTTCTTTAACCTAGTCTTTTCACATAGGAAGCTACTAAAGGCAATCTGATTAATTGAATAGGCAGTATACTTCCCTTCAAGGCTCTTTCCCAAGAACTGTTCAGGTTTCATTTGCAAAAATAGTTTGCATCAGCTCACACTCTTGTTCATTTCCACACATAGAGAAAGCTAAAATCAAGCTAAAGACAAGCTTCCCAAATTGGACCAAATGTTGCCATCATTTACACCCTAAATACCAACATAAATGAAGCAGGAAGCAGAAAATAAGCTATCAGCTGTAATCACTCTAAGTGACTAATCTGTTTGCTTTAGTCTCCTTATATTCACCCATTTTCTGTATTTTTCATTGGCTTCCTCTTTGTATCCAGTTTATGTCAAGAACACGTAAGTCTGTGCTACATCCAGGCTTCACAGCGTTGTCTGATCTTCCCAGTACTTTTAATGAGAAACAGCACAAAATGGCTAGAACAGGCTGTTGCATTCAGCCTGCCATTCACTTTGAGTCCATGATACGTCTGGCTAAGTCAGGGAGCAGTTGTAAAATTGCATTTTTTCATAGGAGGGCATACTTGCAAAGATAGAAGGGGAGACATGAGTGATATTTTTCAAGAGGTAAGCATAGGTCTCCCAAACCTTCAAAGAGTGTTGCTATCCTAGATAAAATAATCTTACGGTGTTCTGTCCTTCTTTCTGGACTCTGCTGAGGACACACTATTTCACTGCTACAATACTTAGGGAGCGAAATCACAATTCTGTTTTCTTGGAAATTAAGGACTGAATAGCAGTCATTTCAATTAAGTGCTGCAGCGTGCAAGCTACTCACAGAGCCCCAGGGCCTCGTTGCCTTGAGGAGTGGTATAGTCAGGCTCCCAGGCACAAGTGGAAATTTGTGATTCTTGTCTATGCCAGTGGGTAAAGTGGAAAGAAGTAGCAATATGTGTTGAAAATTTCAATAGCTTCCCTTGAAAAGCAGGGTCCTTGTTCAGGCTGGTCAAATATTTGCTATCAAAGCTGTTCTTCGGTGGCAAACTACTCTTGTAAGTATTTCCTTTTTCTAAAAAGAATCTCTTATCTTTTGGAAAACTATATTTTCATTATTTACAAAAACAAAAATAATGTTTTACACACACAGAAGGTCATAAATAAAACTGAAAACCATCCAAAAATTTCTCTGTGAAAAGAAAGGCATTTTCAGTTCATGTCTACTTCTTTTACTGCTCCACAGCCAATCTCAGATTTATTAACAAATAGAAACCTTTGTTAAAAATTACTTCTGGTTGAAAATACATCACAAGACCCTGCCTACAGGCAAAGATTATATAATAGCTATATTCCTTCTCATTTTTAAATTATTTTATTATTTTATTAATATGCAGTGAAATTATCATTTGTTGATCAAATAGTGAAACATTTTTATTACTTGATAACAGATCGTGAGTCTTACAACTTTATGTGAACATCTGTTCCTCACAAAAAAAAAAAAATCATATACATCACACACTAGCTTCTGTAATTATCCCACTGCCGCCTTATTTGTTCTGTTGCAGCATTTCAATGCCCCATCATGACAAGTAAACAGAGAATAAAGAGATAATCCCTGCCTTGGGGTTGTAATTTTCAGAGGACTTTGCAGGCCAAAATGAACATGCTCCTCCACACTCCACATTGCTGAGGTTGAAGCAGCTCCAAGGTAGAAGGGAGCAGCATGGTTAGCTCAAGTCAGCAAATCCAGCTGAAAGGCAGCACATGCTCCTGCAGCGACAGCCCTCAGTACATCTAACTGCAGCCTTCTCACTACACCTTTCAGGTGGGCTCATGCCTCTCTGGGAGACAATATAGGCACACACTGGGTACAAATACATACATACATACATACATATATATATATGAGCCAGTAGACAAATTTATAATGACAGTTAATAAACAGGGAAAGAAGGGAAAATAAGTCAGCCTTGAGAGCCGTAATTCTATTCGGTTTCTGTAGGCACTACATTTACAGTTAAGTTCAAAGAAGTAATTTCAGAACACAAGATGATTTTTTTGTGGCTGCCTATAGCAAGGTCTCACACAGCATGTGGAGAAGCATAAATATGCTTCTCTGAAAATTAATCATCATGATGGAGACAAGAATCCAGTCAGTCGCAGTCTTCAGTGAGAGACTGGAATTTTAGGGGAGTCTAGGACCCTAGGCACGAGAACATCTAGCATATGTCTGAAGTTATGGATAGTGGAGGACCATGGTCAAAGCAACAAGTTGAGACAATTAACCTCGCAGCAGCTTTCTGTATGTACGGAGTGGGGGAAGTTGCATTTGTTGAAGCTGGAGAAGAGGATTTCGCAGTGACTGGAAAGTGAGATCATTGGACTTGATCAGTGAGTTTTAGCAATGAGTTTAGAGTATTTTAGACTTCGGGAAAAAAAGTGTACTGCAGCAGCACTGGCTTTGGCTCACCCACCTGATTAAATCAGGCATATGAATGTTTTGCATGACAGGAATGCTACAAAACGGCCAAAGCAGAGCTTCTCTTTTTCTACAATACACTTCAGCTTGGTTCTATATATTACAAAAAGGAATAATTTATTCAACATTTGAGAAAAGAACAGAAGATAAATACTTCATTGTGGGGGACAGTTGTGTGTTTCGGTTGTTCTAGTACAAATCAGAACTCTAAGGAAGTTGAGTTTAAGGATTGTTGTTGGTTTGTTTTTCCTAGGTAAATTTCATATGGATGTCGATGACACATTTTGGGTAAACAGATTTCAAGACTTAGTCCTGTTACATTATAAAGAGGATACAAATGGTTCTGTCATGCCATCCACAGTGACCAACTATATTTCAAGTAGCATCATTTGAGAATGAAGGAATATAAAAGCAATGTATATTTGTACATAAATATGAATCAAATTACATTTAGATAGAAATATTTATCATATGTATTTGATTGATAGAAACAAGGGTATTTCTAGATACTGCATCTATGTGAATGTTTTAAAAATTAAAGAAAAAATGCTCCAATAGCTGCTGCCCTTAAAAAACCTGCATTTAATGGTTTTAAATGTTTTCATTTAATACAGTTAACTTAAAAAAAGGCATGTGTTTATACAGGTGTGTATATATGTGCTATATATATTAGTTCTGAAATACTTATTTCAAGACTTAAAGTAAAATATTTAAAGGCTGTATTAATTATTACTTAGATGTAGAATGTTCAATGTAATTTTATTAAATCAAGCACTGTATCAGTCTCCTTATCTCCTCCAATTATGAAAACACAACAGAAATTTCAAATCTAGGTTTTAGTTTCCTTAACTTCTCTGGAATAAGACCAGTAAGAAATAATGTATCAGTAAAATACAATAGTAAAAAAAAACCCTTTAATGTGTATGAAATAAGGAGATAAGCTAATGTATACTAATATAAAATTTTATTATTCAAGTCTTCCTTTAAGCAGTTTGAAAATACTTATCACTATAATGAAATATATGTAGTTTCCATATGCAAATTATTTTATTAGAAGGCCTCAATTCTCCATTCTGTAAGTGGTTTTGGCCACCAAGCAACATGCTAACAATGAATTTCATCTCCTTTTATAGCACATCTGCTAGGAGTGGATGACAGTCAATTGGCAGAACTGATATTCCAAGCACTGGTGAAAAATTAGCTTTTTTTTTTTCCATTGGTTTCATTCATTTCCTGCCAGTTGCAAATCATAGCCTTCCAAAAGTGGTATCAATTCACACTAGCCCTCAGAACAAAGCAGCATTTTTGTAGTTTAAGAAGATTAAGGTATTTTGAAATGAACTAATATGATTTGTTAAAAATTGAATGAACAGATTACTTAGTATAATCTGGAAATATTCTGCTCTTTAATAAGAATCATAGAATCATAGAATGTATTGGTTTGGAAGGGACCTCCAAAGGCCATCTAGTCCAGCCCCCAAAAGGAAATAGGGATGTACCTCATTTCCAAATGCAGAACTTTAATAGAGGAAAAAATGTTTTAGGGACAACATGAAGATGTCAGTACATAGTCCCACCCCTGAGAAAACGTGAAAATAATCTGGTCCTGCAACATTCTGTCTGAAATGGGAACTTTCTCTTCTCTTATCTCTCTCTCTCCAACTCCACAGTGTGCTGTGTTTTTCAAGAAGCGTGAAACATTTGCCTAATTGTGTGTCCTCTAAAAAGCCTGATGTGAATTGCACTAAGATCATTTGAGAAGTTTTGATGACACTTTTTTCTTTAAGAGAAGTTGCCTAACAAGACATCTCCACATCTTTAAATAAAATAGTATGTGAGAAAATACATACTAAAAAACCTTGGAAACATGCAGTATTTTCTAGCTGGTGTTCTTTTAGTGATAGTAATATTCACAGATATTACTCTATTATTCTTGAATTATTCTATATTGACAGAACAGATTAGAAATAACATTTTACTTTAAATGTTTTATTTATCTGTAGAATAAGGTGTTCATCACTGTGTTGGACTCCAAAGTGTGATAAAGAAGCCCTTACTCAGTATATTTTTTCATCTTCTTCTGCAACATATGTATGTAAACAATTGTTACTGGCAGTTCACTGGAAGGTAAGTGAAAATAGTAGACCTCAGTTGATATTTGTGTTGCTTCTGTTAATATTAACATAACAAGTTTGCAAGTTTTGTCTGTGATGCATCTGATGCCCTGAAATACTAGAGCCACAGATGGAGGGGCCACACTGGTATCTTGACAACACACACTAAGACCATGGACTGGTATATGCAAGGTCTTACTCAAAGTCAATCACAAAATCAAAATCTAGATTTTCTTCTGACATCTATTCTCAGATTACAAGCATTTTTTTCCACATTTGTACCAGTACTATAAATTAAATAATCCCATGCCACTAAAATATGCTAATTTTAATGTGAATTCGGACTACAATATTTCAATATTAGCTTGAAATGGTTTCTAAATACTTCTTTAATAAACCTATGACTAGCTATACTACCTATAATAGTACAGCTATTAACTGTAGTATGCTTGGGAAGTATGACTTGGCCTGATTTTCCCCTTATCATTTGAACTGAACTGAGTTACAGACACACTAACCCAAACAAGAAGTTTAACAGATGGAATGATGACCTCACGTCGTGGTCTAGACAGACTAACAAAATGACTGCATAGCAGAAAGAAGCATCCAGAATATAAATTTAATAATTTACACAATAAATTTATTTTCTGTAGAATTATAGTTTTCAAGAAGATAGCATGAGACCACTTTGATGGCTGCATATGCTGAAAAAAACAGGGTTTAATAGATTTTCAGATTTACTATCTACATAAACCATGAATCTATTCCATAGTCGATAAACCCAGCACAGACAAGCCAACTATATTTATTAAGTCTAGTCTAAGTACTCTCCTTTGCAGGAATATTTTCAAAAACTGTTTTTCCCCTAAGTAGCAAAATCACAGATAGAAATAACTGCAATGGGATGATGGTATTTTTTTTTTCTTTTGATGGTAAAAGTTTTTCTTAACAGTTAATCATT
>JAOEGS010011027.1:29893-43894 GCA_025447755.1 Corythornis vintsioides
AGCCTTCTCTTCTCCAGGCTAAAGAGCCCCAGCTCTCTCAGCCTCTCCTCATAAGGGAGATGCTCCACTCCCCTAATAATCTTGGTGGCCCTGCGTTGGACTCTCTCCAGTAAATCTCTATCTATTCACTGGGTATTTAATAAGCATAAGCCCTCTTGAAAATAGAAAGTAAGGATTGCAGAGCAGTTAGCAGGTAGGTAATATTACACTATTAAGTGCAGTGGGCCAAATCACTACAACACCAAAACTTTTTCAGTCTGGAAAATGGCCAAATTTATCCTCAAGTAACATTTGTGATCAACTCTTTACAAATATCCCTTTGTTTTACAGCTAATATCTATGTGTTGTTTCTGCATTAAAATCTTAATTATCTCTGTTCAGTTAAGTAGCTCTAAAATCCAGAGTGGCTTTTCAGGTCAATCAGAGAAGGTTGTTTTTTTCTGTTTACACATTATTAAAAAACAAAAATAAGTTTCCAGCCTAAAGCCAAATCAGGATGTTTATTCTATTAAATGTTGGAAGGGTTCAGGTTTCATAATAGCAATATGAGGAAAGCATTCCATGACCCCACCAAAGGAAGAAGAAATCCAGTGGATACAGAATTTTACCTCCACCAGCAGGTATAATACAACATAAGTGCTCGCAACATTCTTTAAAGTTTTCAGAGCAGAAGTAGGCAGCTTTATTGTGCTTCTGATACTGATTTCCACCAGGTGGGAAGACAAGTGGTCTACACTGTGATTAACCCCTGGTAACAGTTCCTGAGCTGCCATACTGGTTAGTCCTACAGAAGCACTTTTAGTTTTTTATTACTTTAAGAAAAAGGAATTAATTCCAGAAGTAAACTATGTTAAAGAAACCCAAATGCTATAATCTAGCATCAGTTTATATATAATATCCTATATATAATTAAAAATACTACAATGAATCTGGCTTTTTTCCTTTCAAACTGTGTTATGAAAAAGCAAGCATGTCATGAGCTCCAGAAACCAGACATGACATAATTACTAACTGTTCATTTTTACAGAAGTAAGAGCTTCATGACACATCAAGCTCCTAGTACAAAAACTAGCAAAGAAGTTAGTACAGTGTTAGTTGCTACATTAACAACTAAAAAATCCATAAAAGTACACAGCCTACAAAACAAATGGTTTTGGGGGTGTGAGATCGGGGGCAGGATTTATCATTGGTCAGTTGGTTTATTTGTTAAGCATGTTAGCACTGACTATGTCATAAGAAGATACTGCTCACCATACCTTTAGGTGTATACATTCCTTGTTGCATGGAACCTCCAGGTTCAAAAACGGGAGCTTTAAAATCAGCAACTGCTGACAAGACCGATTCAAAGCTTAAGCTTCCTGGAATAATACCACTTTTAGGGTTGGGGTTTTCTGGAATGTAATGTTTGTGTTAAGCAAAGCAAAGTTAACATAGTTGCAGGATGCAGTATTTCACTTCCTTCTTGACACTTTCAGTCGCTCATTTCAGTCTACCTTTCAGCAGTGCCCTGTGTTTACCACAAGAGGTCTGTATGCTCCAGCTGCTATGGAACAGTAACTATTAGTGAAGTGAATCAAAGCCTCCTAGCTAGGATATGAACCTTTTCAAGGCAATCCAATTGCTACCTGCTTGGCTCAAGAAGTAAGGATTAAATGAGGAAGAAAAACTACAATCTCTAGTGTATATAAAGATTTTGTTCTTGCCTTTATTTACTAACATTGTCTTTCTTCATACCAAGAATATTTTTCATTTACAGTCAAGTGCAGAAAAAAAAAGTACATAGCTTGGGATCCATAAACACAGTAAATAATTCTCCATCTTGGACTGGCCCTTTCTCATTTTTGGTGGTGTTACTTAAAAGACCTGCTGACTTTACCCTAAATCACAAGCAGCAATTACAAATAAGTAAGCTTTTAATAACTGATTGATTGTATGAATGATTCGCTTATTTAACATAGCAAAGTGATTCACTTAAGTGAATTGCTTTAAAGTGCTTCACTTGTTTTACATACTTAATTGATTGATTTACTAGGTTGTAATATAATCATAATTCTTATTACATATTTGTAACTCTCAGTCTTCTCCTGCATCTTTTATAAATTCCCAATATTTTTGCTCTATGCCTATCTCTGGATTACAAGCTTTTTGGGCAATCACCACATGCTACTTAATTTGCCTACACAGCAGAATACACCGACAGCAGTAAAACCTATATATTTGTATCAGCTATTTAGGGACATGAATTGTATCCCTGTGTGGAAAGTCTTCCTAGAGTCTGCTGCTCTCCAAGACACCCTCCATAACAGAGACATTTCACTCTAATTTCAAAACAGCATTCAAAACTGAAATTATTTGCATATTCAACTATTGATAGCCAGAGCAAACACAGTGTAGAGTGACTTCTTTTTATATTGGCACATTATCAATTATCAAAGGCAAAAATCCAGATAAGGTGATGTTTGGCTTTCTACAATGACATTGGAAAATAAACTTCTCACCTCACATCTAAAAGAATTTTGTGGTGTTAAAAAAAAAAAGAAAAACATAGGAAGGGCAGTTTAGCATTTTGCATTAAAACTAATTTCAAGCTATTCCAAAGTATCTGATATTTTGTAAGAGAAATAAAAATTGAAGCAAAGGCCTGTGCTGCTAAGTATATGCAAACACAACTTGTTCTCATTATGGAAGCTGCAAAAGTTGCTCAAGCTCCAACATCCCCCTACTGTCCAGGTACCTGTCATTCTCATTCATGCACATTAGTTAATACATTCCAAGGATATGAGATCCAATAATGAACTGTGTGTCCTGTCATTCATACATAGCTGGGCTACCATCTCTGCTCTGAGGATCTCATCATCTGACATTCCTAAAACAATAAAATTTTAAAAGCCATTAAAACAGCATGATTTTAAAACACACATTTAGCATACTTTCATAATTGAACACAAATTAAACAGTACAAATATTAAATAATGATACAGTGCTATAAAAATACAGCAAAAAGAGGGGGCAGAGTGCAGATATTACAAGAAACATAACCAGTCAGAAAAGACAGGTACAAACTGAAACTGCTCTCTTTCTGAAAAAGATGCAGAATTTTCATGTGTCACATACAGAAATCCACCGTATTAAAGCCATTTTTCTCCATTTCTGTGTATTATGTCTATTTCTAATTCATAAGGAATTAAAATTCAGTAACTGGCAAAAATGAAATCAAGTGTTGAATGCTTTAAGTTACTATATGGCTAATCAGCTTTATGGTGCCTACTAAATGTTGATTATAAATGAACAGGCATGTCACTTGCATAAAAATATTCCTAAAACAGTGATTCTTACCTAAATGTAAACGAAGACTTAATAGAAGAACCAAAAACGTTAACGCTCCTTCCAACATGGACCTTTCGTGCTCTGAATCAAGAACTGTATTTTGATGCTGGGATGCCATTGTTAACAGATCTACTACCTTAAATCTATATAGCAAAGAGGAAAGTCAGAAAAATCACTCTCCAAAATTAAAACACCAATTTGAGGTGTACTGTTAAGCTCAGGATATATTTCACAACAACATAAAATTAATATAAACTTAAATGCACATAATGCAATCATATGCAAACATAGTTGAAAATCCTCTTATTTATAAAATTGGATTTTTATTTAATTATTTATGGAATGTGATATTTAGCCCACATTAAACCACCTTACATTTATGAAAATATAAAAGCTAATGTTTAATCTGTTTTCAAATCCAGATTTTTTTTCTATGTAGAAAAGCAGACATCATTTCTGTATTTCTAACTATTGCAGCTCTGTTTACCTACTCTTCAGGCTATCATATCCTGAAGGCTTGCACAGGAGCATGGGTACAACTTTAAAAACCCCTTAAGATGCTCAGAAAACAAAGGTGTGAAGCTTCACTACTGCACTGTAAATCAAAAGCCAATGCTATATAATCTCAAGGATATACCCTGAAATATCTATTTCAGGAGAGCCCTTGGGTAAACACTAGTTTTGTCTAGGCAGAGTTGTACCACTGAAGATATGTATCAGATATGCACCTTTTTTCTCATGGCATAATTTAGTCAACATCTAGCACAACACTGAACAAGAGCATTAATCTTTTAACCTTACCTTTCAAAAACAGATGAAATAAAATAATCTGGGTCCAGCCTTGAGGCACAGACCTGTTGAAAGAGAATAAATTAATTTTATTAGGTAGTTTGTTTATAAGCAAGCATTGGCTTGGCTTCTTAGAAAACATAACTTACTTGCAGCAGATAAATGTCAGGGTCAATCATTGAATTGCAGAAATGAGACTGCACATAAGTCATGGCCTGTCCTTTAATTTGTAGACCGTTTCTAACCCACATGTTGCTGTGAATTTCAGAAAGACTTGCCTGTTCAAGGAAGATAAAATAAGAAGTTACAAAGATTTCAGCAATATTTATCCATTCAGTTCAACATTAACAGATCATAAATATATGATCATCCATATCCCATCCATATCTGTATATAAAGATATACTTTATACTAATTTACTTTTTTTGGGGAGTGAAGGATGAAATGAATTTAAAATTTATGAAACAGATACTGTGCTTTCACACAAGCATATACTTCAGACAAGGAAAGTGATCAAAGCAAATGAGGTGATTTATTTATGCATTTATTTATTACAATCTTAAAAAGATTTCACGCCAAAGATGAAGACATCATAGGTAAAAAGATGTTAGATATAAAAACAGTGATTGCGAACACTGCTCACCACCACTTACATATGAATAAATACATATTTGTAAATTAAAAAGTACATTTCAGGGTGCATCCATTCTTGAACTCATTCTAAATTTAAAATATTAAACTTTCAGATTCAGGTTTCTTCTCAACTTATGCTCCATTGATTGAAAGATATTCCATGAGGGCTGGTACTTCCTACCCTTTTGAAAGTGCTTTAGTGAATATGATTACCCTACTTAGAGTATAACTAAAAGTACATATTTAATTTAGGGGAAAAAAAAAAGTTTATCCTAACTACTCAGTATATTCTAGTTACTATGGTCACATTTTGCTTATTTTGATATTCCACATTACAACATACTCCCCATTTGCTAAATACTTCTAAATATATTTAAATGACTGAGGTTTAAAGAATCAGAAGACAACTATTTTTTATCTGCTTGGAAGTCAGAAGTCTGTCCATACCTGAATCTGAAGTGGGTGAATCATTAACTTCATCAGCATCTCCTGATCTGGCAAGATAGTATCCAGATCTAGTTCTTGGCATTTAACAGCCTAGAAACAAAAGCAAGCACATGCTGTATGGAACAATCACAGTGGGGAATTTAATCTTCTGTGTGACCAAAGCATGTGCTTACCTTACTTAAAAACATGGCAAAGTAACGGTGCAGTGGCAAATGAAAAGTAACTTGGTTAGGAGCTGGCTGAAAGTAAAATAAAGGTATTTTAATATCATGTATCAAAAAACAAACCTATAAATGTCTTTGTTACAGCCACCAAGAACAGTATCTTGCACATCTTCATTTAATGAACTTACTTTCCACTAACCTAGTATCAATTCATTCCCCTGCACTTGTGGATGATTCCGAAATCTCCCTCATTCAGACAGCAATACTCTCTTAGTAAACCTCCAGTAGATAATGACACTGAATTGATTGAGATTATTGTTTGCTAAAATGGCATAGCTGCTCCCTGCTACTGTATCAGAAGAGGATTTCTGTTTTGTCATTGTTTCAGCTCTTCATTAATCAGAACAAAATCAATCGCACTGCTTTTGAGATTCACACAGCTTCAGCCTGCACAAGCAAATCTAAATCACCAAGACTACAAATAAAGGATCCCAGGACATAACATTGTACCTATAAACTCTAATTTCAGCAAGACAACCCTTTTTCAATCAGTACCTGGAATGATTATTTAATTATTATTTTAAGGGGGAGGAAGTGTATAACCTTTGAAGCTTAATCACATTTTCACAGTACTTTGCTTAAATTCATTAAGTATATTTACCTCATCTACAAAGTTGATAGCATCAAACCAGTCCTGAAGTGCTTCAAGGCAGTATCTGACAACATTTCGTGTGTATTCCTGTGTTTCCTGCAGTAGGAGAAACCAGTGTACTACATGAGCCAAAACAGTTTTAAGTAAGTGCACTATTTTCTTACTGCAAATAAATATGTTTCAAGAGTATTTTCACAGTACATAATTTATGTCCCCAACTTATGGAAATAAACTATTAGGATGGTTTCACTGTTACTCTAAAAGATTATCATTTCAATAACAAGAACTAAGGTGCCTTCAGGACAGCCAGCTGTTACTACTACCTACGGTTGTTTAATTTATCCATTTATTCTTACAAAAATTTTAGAGATGTAAACATAAAAAAAAGAAGTTTTTCCATGCAACCAAAAGGAGCGGCTCATGTCCTGCAAGTTTTATCCACTAAAAGATCAGGCTAACACAAGACACCTGAAATACAATGATAACACAATACTGCACAGATTTTAGTAATAAGTAAACCTTGTTATGATTGCATGATGTAATTCTGTAACAATGCTAATATATTTCAGATTAAATAATGTATTTCAAGCCTAGAGCTGTACATTGCCCTTCAGGAGCAGAGCAGTGATGTACAAGGAAGGAAGGTGGGGTGGGAGCTGAACCAAACTGTTCTGTGATCAGCAGAACTTAAGAAAGCTTTGTTTCTTCACCAACTTCTTTCATCTTCCCTTCCCCCTAAACATAGGCTCTAGACCTGTCTCACATTCTTAGGATATCTATGGCACACTGCAAAAGCCAGCAGTGCTCTGGCCAACAAGCTGTGCAAGTACAGACTGGCTCAGTCAGACACCATTTCTCACCAGGAAATAAAACAGCCACACTCCCATACTGCTTCTCCACCTTCTATGGTGGCCAGGCTCCATTAGTTTTCCTTCTCCTGTGGGATGCTCTTCCCAGCTATCAGGTTTCACTAAACAAGTACAACACTTAAACTATGAGATTTTCAACTCTTTCAGATCTACTGAGAACAACCACAGGGCTGAAACACGGAGTTTCATGTTACACATGACTAACGTGCCAACAGGTAGAGCAAGAAGTCAAACAGGCCTTAAACAAAAGGCAGACCTTCCATCCCTCTGCTAAAAAGAAAGGAATCCTTCAAAAAACCAGAAGTTATAATTCAGTTTTCAAAGGATAATTTAGACTCATGAACTGATATATTCCTAATATATCAGGACAACTTACATCATGGAAAGGCTTTTACAACTGCCCGATTTAAACCCTTTGAAAATAGCAAGGTATGCTCGTGTATATTTTTTCAGGACACAGTTCAATTCAGGTATTACTGTCTCATGGATGCTGTTACATATACAAATAAGCTAATTTCAAAGATAAGTATTAATTTCATTAAAAATAACCAATAAAAATCTTCTTCACTTGTTTATTCCTATAAGCTGATGGATTACATTTTTAATACAGCTTAATAATTTACATTTTAGCAAATAGTAACAAATATGCTCTAGTTAAGAGACCATGAAATGTCAGAACCTAAGAGGCTTTCACCTTAGGTTGTCAGTTAAAAAAAACAAAACACAAAATCATAAATTATTCCATCTCTCATCATAAAGAAGTGTCTGTCTATTTGCTGACACAATCAACATTATAATTACATTGGGCACAACTTATGTATCTTCTTTCCCACTGAACAAAGTCAGTATGACTCCAGAGACATTTATCAAGTTCATCAGATCAGAAATTATTTCATATGCACAGCCATATGGAATGACTGTACACATCCTGAACTTTTAGTCCCTGTTTTATTTGGTAGACAAAAACAGCAAAACCCAAGGCTTTTCAAACATAAATTAGACCTTTCAGATCTGAGAACTCCAGAACCAATAATGAATAAAACCATGAATACCAAGAGGGAAATGTCTTACCCTAACTTTGCAGTGTGACAGAAGTCCCCACATTGGCTGGGCACAGGCTTCCAGCTCAGCTGCAAAGGCAGCATAGTACGTCTGTGATTCAAACTCCACGTGCTCATTTAATTCTCGTTTATTTAAATTCATACCTTCAAAGATATAAAGAGAATTATACAACCAAATATTTAACTGGAGCTAAATTGAATGCAGTATTTTTAGTGTTACGTATTCACACACCTATTAAGACAAAAAAACACGAAGTGCAGCAATCTATCATATCTAGCAGAATGGCAGATAAAATATGAGAACTGCCAAGCACTGCCAAGTCCACCACTAAACCATGTCCCTCAGTAGCACATCTAAAGATCTTTTAAATATGTTCAGGGATGGTGACTCAACCACTTCCCTTGACAGTCTGTTCCAGTGCTTGACAACCCTTTCTGTGAAGGAATTTTTCTTAATATACAACCTAAACCTACCCACATGCAACTTGAGGCTGTTTCCTCTCATCCTATCCCTTGTTACATGGGAGAAAAGACTGACACCCAGCTCACTACAACCTCCTTTCAGGTAGTTTATAGGGCAATAAGGGCTCCTCTCAGCCTCCTTTTCTCCAGGCTAAACAACTCCAGTTCCCTCAGCCACTCCTCACAGGATTGTTTCATTATCCTTCTTTGGACCTTTATGTCCTTCTTGCAGTGAGGGGCTCAAAAACTGAACACAGTATTTGAGGTGCAGCCTCACCAGTGCTGAGGACAGGGGCACAATCACTTCTGTACTCCTGCTGGACACACTATTTCTGATACAAGCCAGAATACTCTTGGCATTCTTGACCACCTGGGCACACTGCTGACTCATATTAAACCAGCTGTTGACCAACATACCCAGTTCCTTTTCCACCAGGCAGCTTTCCAGACACTTTTCCCAAGCCTGGAGCATTTCATAGGGTTGTTGTGACCCAAGTGACAGAACTCAGAACTTGTCCTTGTTAAATTTCATAAAACTGCCCTTGGCCTGTTGATCCAGCCCGTCCAGATCCCTCTGTAGACTCTTCCTATCCTCAAGCAGATAAACACACCCAACCTCATGTTGTCTGCAAACTTCCTGAAGGTGCACTCAATTTGGATAGAGAGAATCTATTTCTCTTTCTAGGTAAAACATTTACAAGTGTTGAAAAGTTCTGGGTTTGTTTCTGGTTTGTTTCGTTTTAATAATTGAAATGCTTCTTCACAACAACAAGGTGTTGTGAAAAAAAAGATGTATATTTATCAGATTAATTTACCTAGTATTTAATTTAGAACCAGTAAACACTTCTAGCACAAGGTATGATTTGTACTTTTAAGTATAACCTGAGAATTCTGGCACAATGAATCTCAAGTTTGATGCAATTGCTGTTTAATAAAACAACACGAGCCAAAGATCCATTAGATAATTTTCAAATCTAGCTGGTTTTGTTTGCTTCCGGGAATATAAACTTTGGAGAATACTAATTAATTCTGTATTTACATACAGCAGTGTGAGGACTTTGCTACTTAGAACATGAAGTTTTAACATACTTGGATTAGTACTGATTATAAAAGTCACATACCTTGAAAGAATGATACAAAATTCATCCATGTTACCAAAAGACCATGATCTTCCAAAAATTTCTTTGCCACACTTTGGTGTGAAAGTATATTTATAAAATCACTAACCAGGGGCCAGTAAGTATTATTCTTCAGTAGTGCTTCTCCACAATTCACCACAACATGTAAACTGTTTTCTTCATCTAAATTTAAAACAGAAAAAAATTAACAAAAACATTTTTTCCTTCTTGTTTTATTTTTCAAATAGAGTCACAAGAAAATGGAAAAATAAAAGCTAAGATTTACTGTAATATTGCAATCACACACACAGAGAAAACTGCAGAAAAGCAGAATGGCTATTTTGTGATACCTGAGGCTATTTTCCTGTCTTGGACTTATCAGTGTAGATCCCACTCAGTAGGAAATACACATACCTTGGACAAAATCACGACCTTTGACAAGCAGTGCATTAGTAAACCCATCACAGCTGTGTCTTTTTTTTAATACTCTGAAGTATAAAAAGACCAAACAGTACAATTTCTATTATCAACATCTGAAATCTATTTTGAATTTGACACACTTCCTGCAAGCTAGATACATTACAGCATGCAGACAGGAGTCTGGTGATTAAAACCTACACTGGCATGTTGAGTCAGAACAGCAGAGAAAAGCATTTCCATTCTGAATCTGGGACAGAGTGCAGCATTCCTGAGACAACCAGGAGAAGGTTCCCAAAAAAAAGGGAGAAGAACCTGGGAGATGTGGGGAGGGAGAGGGCAGGGTGGGTGGGTATAAAAGGCTTCTCATCAAATCACAAAAGTACATTCTCCACAGCCGTCAAATGAATAACTTTATTTGATTTTTGTAAGAGGTAACCCTACAAAGACCATAAAGAAACAGGACTGTACTGGATTTACAATCTCTCTCTTGTTATCTGGTACATCTGTAAAGAGAGACAACTAGATCTTGTTGCTCAGCTACCTGGTTCCCCTGTGCACGCAGAGCCTAGGTGAGAACAGAGTAACACCTCAGCTGGCTCTACCTCAACCCACTGAAAGGCTTTGCAAACAGTCAACAGTTACATGTTGCTGACTCTCTGACCCAGTAAAGATTAGAGAAATCCAAAGTTACTTCAAGCTGGCAGTGGCATTGCCTCTTATTCAGAGTAGATAGGGTTAACATAAGATCAGGTAAGAAAAGTTCAGTAAAAAGAAAGTGCTGATAAGAGGTAGAAAGCATCTAAAAGCACAGGGACATAAATGTTCCCTGGGAGCCAGTTTTATCATCTACACCATATTTCACCTCCTCATCTTTTCATACCACATGTGAGAGAGGTAAGCTCATCTAGTAGAACCTTCACAGTTGGTATCAACACAACTCCTAGGTCAGCTCTGCTTCAGGAACATTGTTACTTGGCATCCACAAATACCCTTAATGAACTGAACACTTTTAACAATGTCAACTGTCCAAAAGACATTTAGGTCTGTGAACAATGCACACTAAACACGCCTCAGCAGATACAATTCCTGCTCCGTGTTCTCCTTGTTCCTCTCCAACATGTTTTCCCCATCTCTTCATTAGCTGGATTTGTAAACTGTCTCATTCAGATTACTAAACAACCTATGCACTAACTGCACAGACAGAGTTCTTCTCAATTTATCCCACCAGCAGACTTCTAAACAGGCTTCTCACTATTCGTAACTACAGAATAAGTATCTTGAATGAAACACAACATACAAGCCCACAGAACTGCAGAAAGATGCCAGGGAGAATATGAGAGGGGAAAGAAACAAGTATTTTCTTTAACATTTTCTGTCAATGTCCAACCACTCATATATAAAACAGCGAGGAGGAAATGCTGTGGAAATGTTCTGGAAACACTAAAAAGCACCAGACAGACTCCATGATGGAATGTTAGCCAAATCACTGGTACTGGCAAAAGGAAAAGGGTAACTTTATGCCTTGGGATGGCTGCTCCAGTCTTTTCTCACAAATCTATCTGATGTATTTAACTTAGTAGCTCTAGCTTACGTATAGAATTACCAGGAAGCTTCTTCAGAGAATGTCTATTTACAGTCCCTGCCCCTTTTTGCTTGACTGCAAATTTTAATCCATTAAAGAACCTTACCACCATACCTGCAACTTGCCATACTGACCAACAAATAAAAACAACTACTTAAAAGCAGCTTTTAATGACCTTCCACCAATATGGCATTAGTTTAGCAAAAGTCACTTGACATAGAAACTATTAAAGACTCAGTGTTTTTCTTTTAATACTGTAAATCTATGTAGGGCAATAGAAAAATATCTCAGGTTGAAATACAGCTGAATGAAGGCACTCTCTAGCTAGATGACTGAGGGTTTCCCATTTCACTACAGTCATTCTCTATGAGGCTATACATAGAAAGGAATTGGAGACAAAGGTATTTCAGACAAGAAAATTTACAATTTCATGCAGAAGTTGATGGTACTTATTAGGCAGCTGCAGTCAGCCTGTCTAGAGGGCTGAGACGCCTGCAGTCTGTTAGGTACATGAAAGTGTGAAAAACAGGTCAGCAAGACTGATTGTGCCAACTATGCCAGATGGGAATAGGTAAAGCAAGGAGGGTAGCAATAGGACAGCTGTTTTCACTAAAGCTCCCCACTGTACACTAGTTCTCTTGCAAATTGCAACTCTGTTGACCAAAATCTTGACTGAATTACTAAGTTAAGGCAATCACAGGCAAGAAAAAGAATTTAAAATGCTTCAAATAGTTTGTGAAATACTTCAAAAGTATTTTTTAAATTAATAAAGATCTCAATATGCATATATAATTTCTCATTCAAATGAGCTTCACAACAGATGTTTATGCTCTTTACCCAACAAACAAAGCACCTGCAAGGTAATATAAACTATGTAATGTTTCTACAAAAGAAAACCCTACAAATGAAAGGATAAACCATCAGTATCACTTTTGCTAACTCTCTTTACATTTCTAGGAAATTTTGAGACTCAGTCTCTACCATATATTGCTGGATCCTGTGCATTTTGGGGAGGGGGTTGCAGTGTGGATTGACTACCAAAGAAAGAGATCAAATTTCCCCTACAACAAATTTATGATACATGGAAATGAACAAACAAACAAACCAACCTACCTTGCAATTCACTTTTAATAAGGCAACTTTCCATCATATATAACAGAACTGTGACCATAATATCCAGCAGCTGACATTCTTCTGTAACTTGGCGTGCTAGCTCTTCATTGCTGAACAACTGAACACTGATATGCACAATTCTATTAGACATTGTGTCTGACTCATGGCTTTTCTTCAGTGTTTTCATAATAAAAGCATAATGCTGAACAAAAGTTTTGGTAAAAGCAATCTGCAAATTATAAAGAAATTTTCATGTTAACAAGTACCATACCAAAAGCATAGTTTTCTTTCGTTGTAGAATATTTATTTACAAAAGTACAATCAATATATGCTAGGAAACACCATAACAAACCGAAAGTGATGGTAACAACTAACTTGTGTTTAGTTTCTAGAAGCAGTCTCCAAGAAAAGACCATCTACACTGGGGGCAACTTATGCCTCCAATTTTATTACCTTACCCAAAATCTCATCATCTCATTCTGTACTTTCCACACTACAAAACAAACCCCAGAAGTGCTAAAACAAGGAATAGAAGGTCGTAGCACACCTGTAAAAGCAGTAAAGTTCTAAAAAGGGATGTCCCAACATTATATGCTATGAACAGTGAGATTAGTGGTGTATAAAGAGCTGCCTTTTCACTTGAACTCATCTATTCACAGACTAATGTTTTCATTCATCTGTCAAGGTTGGCATTTCAACACTGAATTTCAGCTGCTATCATAACATCCTATATTTTTTTAATAAATCTTGAGCACTTTCTCCTAAAGAGTTATTAGCAAACTTTGCTGTTATTCACACAACTGTTTGGGGGTTTTTAGATAAGATCATTATTTAAATATCAATAGCTATAAATCTTAGTACAATTTCTTGTCCCACTCCATTAGCTTCAGAATGCATTGAAAACCAAGCTTCTGCACAGCATATACATGTGTGCGTATCTGCCAGCTTTGAAATCACTTCTCACTCTGTACTTTAAGTTCTGAATTAACACCATCTGGACTTCCTTGGCTTAATAAGAAGAGATAACACAAGCTGTGCAGTGATGAATATTTTCAGCTCAAAATCTAAAATCCCCTGTCTATTGACACACAGTACCCAACAGCAGGGCAATTGTTTTCAGCTAAAGCCTTTTTGCAACACCGTGTTTGCAGTACTTGTGGCAGATGATAAAACAGCATTTTGCATACTCCGAGGCAGACAACTTATCATATATTTTCCTTTAAATTAAAACTTGATACATCATTGGCAATGGCATTTACAACAAACACCAAGACATTTACCTATTAATTTTAAGCCTGAGACACGACATACCTGCTATTTTAAGTTAGTGTATTAATGCTGATAGCAGAAAAAAGTATTTAAAA
>JAOEGS010011031.1:0-32155 GCA_025447755.1 Corythornis vintsioides
GGGTTTTAGTATATCATTAAAAGTACAAACAGCCGCGGGGGGGAGGGGGGGGGGGGGTGGTGGGGGGAGGAGGAGGAGGAGGAGGAGGAGGGGCCGGGGGTGGGTGTGTTTGTGCGTGGAACGGGACCGCGCTGCCCCGGGCTCGGGGCTCCGCGGGGTGCGGAAGAGATCCGCGGGGTGCGGCGCCTGTTGCGCCGGGAGGGGATGGGGAAGGGGCGGTGGGGATGGGGATGGAGGGGGGAGGGGGGTGGGATGCGGGCAGAGCCGCCGGCCGCCGCCTTTGTTCGGCCACCCGCCCGCGGAGCTTTCGCGCATCCCCACCCCGGGGTTTCCGCGTTCTCCAGCCCCCCAAAACCTTCCCCCGGCAGGGTGGGGGTTGCGTTAGGGGGTCACCCCATTGCAACCCTTCGGATCTCGGTACCGGAGTCCGGCCTGCGCCCCGCAGCCTCTTTTGTATCGCCGTCATCCTTGGCCGCGTCCGTCCGCTCCACTGTGCAATTATTCTCCCATAGCCCTGCTCCCCCCGCCACCACCACCGCGGGGCTGATGTGGCGAGGCCGGGGAACCGAGGCCACCGGGAGAGCCGAGCCCTGGATGTCTCGAAGCCGGTGGCACCCCGGAGCTGCCGCGGGGGGATCGCGGCGAGGCGCTGGGATGAAGGAGAGGCCCCGGGAGCGCTCCGGGTTGGTGTTCGGATCCCGCCTTACCCCCTCCTGGATTCGGCAAGGAATGTTTTGACAGACGTTCTTCAGCTGCTTATCGCAAGAATGTGGGCAGGTGGTGATCCCGGCTTTTTGTTGGATAATCATCGAGCCTCCCGCGTTTCTATCTAGAGATGTCGAGCCCGAGCTTCTCAAGCAGCCTGGGGAAAAAAAAAAAAAAAGCACGTTCCTCTTTCCAGTCAAAATAAAATCCCTCGAAGCAGATCAGTTGTCCTAAGTGAGCTTCGGGTTTCTTGGGCAAAATTACAGAGTGGAGAGCCTCAAGATGTCGATTCTTACAGCACAGTTGAGCTCCTTGCTGGGGCTGACACCGTGCCCAGCATTCCTCCCCTGAGCACCCTGTGCTGCTGCCTCTGGCCCGCACAAGGTGAAGTCCTGAGGAGCCCGAGCTCAGCGGGGTTCTCTGTGCTGTGGGTGCTGAGATGGGCACAGCTGGGCTGACCCAGACACAGCAGGGTCCAGCCAGGCACCTCCAGAGGAGATTTTAGCCAAATTAATCAGCTTCCATCTGCAGGATGCATCTAATTCCACCCTTTTCCCTTTGGCAAATGCTCCTCTGGAGAGGGACTTTTTTTTTCCCTGCCTGCAGGAAAACTCACTCTCTGTATTTTGGGGATCTCTTAGATTTCTGTCATTCACAGCACTGTTAAAATATTGCTCCTAGGACACGGGCTGTGATGAAGAACAGGGATATGCACTGGGCAAAGACTTGCCCATGGCATTCCAAGCAGTGATTTTAATTCTCTTTTTAAACCACAGCCACCATTGCTTCAGCCAATTTGCTTCATTAAATGTCATATATGCAACGTGGGGGGGAGTGGGACAGGAAAACAGTAATTGCTCCTAATAAATAATTAGCAGTAGTTTTGGGGCAAAGGGAAAGATGAAAGAAGAGGGGCAGGACAATCCTGGGCAGGCCTCTTTCCTCCAGATTATTTCTGGATTTTAGCCACTGGATGTTTCAGGCACTGGGTTTTTACCTAAAAGGTTTCTCCTTCTCTAACTGTGCTTTAAAAGATGGAGGCACCCACCCTTGGGGAGTAACTGGGGGTATTTGTGCAGATAATCCCTGCCAGGAGAAGAATAACCCTGATCATTTAGTTTATGAGGTGCTAGCACAGCAAAGCAAAATCAACCTCATCCTCTCCATCTCTTCTATTTATTTTATCCTATCAGGAGCTGTGCTGAGAAGTTACCAGCATAATTTTGGAACCAAACCCTCCCAACATTTGATTTTTAGTTTTTAACAGAAAGAAAAGTTGGGAGGGCTTAAAAAAAAAAAAAAAAAAAGCACTTTTAGGAATCCTTCCAGTATGAGAAGAGGGTGTTTGGGATGCTTGGTTCACATGGAAGCCCTTTATCCTGGCAAGCATCTCACCTCACTTGCCCAGGTAATGCTGCTGCTGGTGCTGAACTGTGGTGCTCGGGGCTAAAATATACCAGGGAGCCTGTAGCTGCTGTGCTGCAATAGCTGTATCTGATCAGCTGTCATTATTAGCACTGCTTCTCCAGTGAGTAACTTGGTTTCTCTTAGCAGAGGATGCAGGGAAAAGGGAGGTGTTTGAATATTGTCTCCTGACCCACCTGCCCAGCTCCCAGTTGCACGGGGGCAGGAGACATCAACTGGGAGCAAATCACACTCACCACAGCAGCACCTCCTCCTGCACCAGCACAGCTCCACACCTCGCAAGGAACTAGAAAGAAAACAAAAACAAAGTAAATTACAATGTTTTCCATAAAATGAGGTTGATTTGCAGGTGCAAACACAGGCCTTGGTCCTGCAAAGACCAAGGCTCAGCTTTTATGGAGCCAGGGTGACCTCAGCACCATGACTCTCAGTGCATCAGTTTCAGCAGGTGTAAATTATTTTGAGCAGATATCTTGGCTAGTTTATGATGGATGTTCATGAAAGTAATCAGGAAAATCAGCTGTATTTAAGCATTTCACAAATGGGTGGTGGCAAACATTCCTTTTCTGTCTATAACACAGGTAGAGTAAGCAGGAATAGGAATATAAACAGGAGTATTCCTTAAAGATTGGTTTTTTAGTGTAGATCTGGAGCCTGGAGAAATTAATTGGTTTCTTTTACTGTGTACTCTGCTTTTAATATGAGTACTTCAGTTTAACTTCAAAATGCAATAAGAGAAACACATCCTTCATTTCCCTGCTGTAATTGATGCAAACCAGGGATGAATTTGTTCCAAAATGTATTTGGTAAACTGGTTTGTAACTAAATGTTTAGAAGATGGGTTGTTTTTCTTAGAGTGTGGAGCTCACACCAGACTGACACAGGGAGCAAAAACACTTCCAGTGGGAAGTCAAAAATCCAGCATTTGGGATCCATCCTCTAGAAGTCAGTTCAGGAAGAGGGAGGCTCAGATCCCTCTGTAATTTGATGTCAGGATGTCAGGCAATGTGAAGGACTGTGCTGGGAAAAGCACATTGCTCCTCAAGGCAGTGTGTGATCTTCCTTAGACCAGCAAATCTCCTCCACACCCCACTATTTTAGGCTTAGTTTTGAGGATGTATTTACTACAACATGATTTTTTTACACATTTTTTCACCCAGTCTGGCAACACAACAGCATATTTCCTAGTGGATGGGGCTCTGAGCAACCTGGGCTCTGCTTGCCCTGCCCTGCCCTGCCCTGCCTGCCCACTCCCTCCAGGAGCAGCTCTGCCTGCAGAGCACTTGCACATCCCCCAGGGTCAGGATGCACTTTGAGCTCCTCACGGGGAAGGTGTGAGTTATTTGCAGTCTGCACACAAACTCTCTGTTCTCTCTGCTTGAGAGAGAACCCCAAGCTGTTGAATAGAAAGAGAAGCACTGCTCTGCAGCCTTGTGCTCAGCTGCCTCAAGAAGCAGTTGGCTCCTCTGGGCCTGGGCCATGTGCTCCCAGCCTCCTCCTCCCGCTGCCAGCATTTGTGCAGCTGCAAGGTGAAGTGGATCAGGGAACAGATCCAGCTGAACACTAATCCCAGGGGAAAAAAAAAAAAAAAACCAACACAAAAAAACCAACAAAACCCACCCAAACTCAAAAAACAACCTCCTTTTCAGCCAGGTCTGATCTCCAAGCTGGTTCTGCCTTTGGCCGCGTGAGCTGGCGCGGGGAGAGGCTGCCAGGGGTGGGAAGCAGCAGCCAGGGCAGGGAGGGCAGGGCTGGTTTTATGGCAGCACTGGCTGGCAAAGCACTTGCCAGGGGGTGAGCTGGTGTTCGTGTGTTGCTGTTTGGGTGCATGGCACAGCAGAGGTGACAGCACCAGGGTGTCACTCCCAGCAGCGTGACTCCAGTGGTGCTGGGTGTTTGGGGTGGGGAGACAAGTGTGGGGTGGCACAGGAGCTGCTGGTGGGGAATGGGGTGCCCAAACCCCTTAGCACAGCACCTTCATCCTCCCCCAGCAGCAACAAGTGTGTTGTAAACCCAGCAACACCCACGGGGTAGTCTAATGCAAGATATAAACTGGTTTAATTCAGCTGATTGGATGTAGTAATGGGTGTTTTTTGATCTAACTACGGTCTTGGTGTCATCATTTCTCCACATCAAATATAGATTTTTACTGGTTTTCAGAAATTCACACAAATGGAGGGGCCAGGTGCTGGTTTTTCTACTATGTTGGTGTTATCCCTTCCCAGCAAATGTATTCCTGTTGAGAAAGAAAAGGAGTTCCACGCTGAGAACCCCTGAATGGAATCAATGATTAGCAAGAGGCCATACCTATTACTTCTGCCCTGCTACAGATGCTGAATTCCACATCGGTGGGAAATTCTCAAATCCATTTCCCTTTGCAAACACAAGCAAAAAAAAGATGCAAAGATACAAGAAACCTCACTTTGGATAATCCCGTTTGATTTTTCTGTTGTTGTTGTTGGTTTTGGTTTTCTCTCCTGCATGTGTGTGAAATCATTATGCAGAACTGTTGGGGTATTGTTATTTTTCTATTATTATTTGGTTTATAATCTTAGGCAGGGAATTCCAAGCCTGGAGAAAAAGCCCAGGGAGTGCACACACCTTCATACCCCCCTCCTCTAAACCATCACACGTGAGTGGAGCTGTTCTGCTGAGAGAACACATGGCTGATGTTTAATCTTTCCAGGAAAGTTTAATGAAAGGTTCTTGAATCAATCTGTCTGGTTTAAAGTTTGAAGGGCATTTGGATGCCTTAATTTGCTGTATGCACCAGGTGTTTCTAAACAAATAGTTATTAGATAAAGACATAGAGAGCCCTGCCTGCTCCCTCCCCCTTATCTGCCATGGGTTTCCTCAATGTTCACCTTCCCCCAGTGCCTCCTTGCTTCAACTGCCTGCCCTTTCATATCTCAGTGGGGAACAGGCCAGTGCTCAGGCTCCAGTTCCACGTTTGCCAGTGTTTTGTAAGCCCATTATTGGGAGATTTCACATTACGTCGATAGAAACGAGTTTGGCAATGAGAGGAAAGGGTGAACTGGGCCTTCCAGTTAATCTACTGGGCCTTCCAGTTAATCTGCTGGTTGCTGGGACACTGGCAAGGGCCCCACGTGGCCATCACCAGTGGTTGAAGTGAAACATGTTTTGCTTGTATCCCCCAGCACGGGCTGCCTTATCCCAGCTGTCAATCACTGCTGAAATCACAGCGCTGCCTGGGGCATCATCCCAGATCTGGCTGGAAAAGAGCTGCCCAAAGGGGGTGTGACAGATGTCTGTGAAGCCCTGAGGGGTTTGGGAGAGGGAACAGAGGAGTGTTCCTTCTTGTAACACAAGAACGTCTCCAAGGGCAAGCAGGAATGGGGACTGGAAAGAGAGAGCCTGCTCTCATCGTTAGAGAATGGAGCTGTGCACCATCCTGCCACCCAGAGGATCTCGTGGCTCTGAAACGAATTCATGGGCTCCAGGTCCACCTGTGATTGCTGCACAGGCCATCTAGACACAGTCTGGGTTGAGGGAATCCTGCTGCTGCTGCTGGTGGGAACCCAGAAGGGGTATTTGCTGCTTCTCAGAGGTTGCTCTGCAGCATCCATCACAACCCCCGTTAGAGGCAAGAGGTGGGGTGAGGCAGAGCAGAGCTGGCTGGGACTGCAGATCTGCCCTTGACCTTCTTACCCTGTCCTTGGGAAGATGATCTCAGTCCCAAAGCACGTGCAAGATGGAGAGGCAGAGGAAACAGAGGGGGAAGGAGGGGCAGTGGCTCACACAAGGTCCCTCGGTGGGTGAGGGAGGAGCTGGGGCTCACCAGTCCCCATCCATTCACCACAGCACCAGCCTTTCCTTTGGATGCTCATTAGGAAGTTCCTGACATCAAACTGCAGCCAGTGCAGCCCTGAACGAGACCCTCCAAGGCTTGAAGTGCCTGGAAGGCAGGAGTTGCATTTCATTGATAGTCCAATTGTGTCTTCAGCCTCTCTGGTCACCAGAGATGTAGCAAGTGCAGCGTCAGCTGCAGACTGAGCGAGGTCAATGCAGATAAGGCAGCACCCTGGGCCTGCTGGTTCATCTGCTGCTGGTGCAGTACAAAGGGGCCCGAGCTGTGTGAGCCTTAGACCTGCCCCTGTCATCTAAACAACCCAGAGCAGCCAAACACAGGCTCCTGCTATGGGTACAAATACCACGGTCAGTGCTGGGCCCCTCAGGAAAAACATCGAGGGGCTGCAGTGTGGCCAGAGAAGGGCAACTAAGATGGGGAGGGTCCAGAGCACAAGTGTGGGGAGGAGCAGCTGAGGGACCTGGGGCTGTTCAACCTGGAGAGAAGGAGGCTCAGGGGAGGCCTTCTGGCTCTCTGAAAGGTTGGAGCCAGGTGGGGTTGGAAAAAATTCTTCCCCACAAGGGTTGTTGCCCTGGGACAGGCTGCCCAGGGCAGGGGTGGAGTCCCCAGCCCTGCAGGGATTGAAAAGCTCTGTAGATGTGGTGCTGAGGGCCATGGGGCAGTGGTGCCCTGGCAGGGCTGGGTTAACAGTTGGACTTGAAGATCTTGAAGGGCTCTTCCAACCAGAACAATTCTATGACTGTATGGAGACAATCACCCCCAGTCAGCACTGCCACCATCTCTCCCTGGGAGTTTAAAGAAATCACCTCAGAGGTCAGCTGGGCATTTGGGAGTGATTCGACCCATGCACAAGAGGCCAAGCAACCTGCACTCACCCCTCTTCTTCAAAACACAGCCCCATAGCCCAGTCTCAGCCACCCCTTCCCAGAGCTGCTGCTTGCCAGATTGTGGGTGTTGCTGGAAGGCCAGTCTGCCCGAGCACACTGCTACTGTTCTAGCAGTGACAGCTACAGTTAGGATTTGATTTCTTGGGTTTTTTTTCCTTAAAACTGAAACAGTTACACACTGGAAGTCCTACTGTGATATAATTATACTGGTGTGAGCACGCCCTGTACCATCTTGCTGATTTTACTTTCTGATTTAGAACAAGCTGCACTGGTGCATGGGCTGCTTCTAGCAATCCAATTGGGTCCCCACAAGGATTTTTGCTGCTTTAGCAGACATGGTATTTAAGCAACAGACCTTTGCAGTGAAGAACAGTCCTTAGTTTCGGAGTAAACACTTTCTACTTATTTGTCATCAATAAATATGCTGCAGGAATCCAGTTCTTTAAAGAGAAAGAGAAAAGGCACAGCCAATCTGGTCATTTCTGTTCCCATTCCCTGATTAGGCTGCAGAAAAGGGCAGTCAGAGAAACACCTTCAACCTTCCCAGCTCAGTCTCCACCCAGGGAGGAAGCTCTCCCACAAACCAGAAGCAGGAGGGATGCTCCTGGTTGCTCCAGCATCTCCACAGAGGCACTTGATGCCACCAACCTCCTGCATTTGTGCTCTTCTGCTGTGGTCAGAAGATGCTCCAGTGAGCAGGTTTTATCTCACTTAGGTAAATATCTAAATCCAGTTTCATTTGCAAAACAAAAAGTGGGCACTTCATCTCAAAAATATCACACGGGAAAGCTGTGAAACCTTTTTTCTTTTTTTTTTTTTTTTCCATGTGGAGCTTTTCTTCTCCATGAGGCTATTTCCTGAAATCATGATGAATTTGCAAATAGTTTCAGCTGTCCCAAAATTACACTTTTCAGCAAACAGCTACTTGTCTGATGAAAATCACTCAGCTGTTACCAAGGTCTTGGCTAGCTCTGGCTGTTACATTCCCAGTGGGATTTTTCCACAACAGTTCAGCAGGAGTGGCCTGGGAGCTTAAACATGGATAATTCCCTCCCATCCTGTCACAACTTCAGCAGCTTCTGCTGCTGGGATGAGTGTGGGGATGCCAGTGGCTGCTGCAGGCTGCTGGGAAGGGCTCAACTGGGTCAGGATGGGCTGGGGATGCAGTGGAGACTTGGATGGGAAGAGCAGCACCCTGGCAGCTCCTGGCTGCCAGCTATGGAATAGAAATGTTATCTAGTGAGGGGGGCTGGGGGAAAGAAAAGGCTTTAAAATCCAGTTTTACACACATTGTTTTTTGAGTCAATATTATTTTAGCTATCTGAGGCATTGAAACTAATCTCAGCAGTTTCCTTTAATGTCTGCCATTCCAGACACGAGGTTTATTTACTGTAATGTAATACATCTTGAGGGAACGTCGTATGCAGATATTAGCAATTAACTCATTAATCTAAAAATCACAATTCTTGCAATTAATAGAGCACTGCACAGTCACTCTAATTACAAACTCTGCACAAAAGGCCAGTCTCACAGGGAACGTGTCGCTTCCTAATTAGCCAAGATCTCAAAGGCAGACAGAAAATTGAGATGTTGAGGGTCAGGGAGGGAAAAATGTGAACACACTGTGCTGGGGGTGTATCTGACAGGGGGGTTGATGGGCAATGCACTCAGAGTTTACCCCAGGGAAGCCTGGGGGGCAGTGCCCACCTGCCCAGGGACTCGCTTTGGGTTGGAGCACTGGTGAGAATTCACCTGCACGGAGGGGATGGGGTCCTGAGCTCCTCCAACCAGGGATGCCCCAAAGTTCTGTGCTGCTGTCACACAGCCCTGCCCAAAGGAGGCATCTGGGTCTGCTGGGAAACCCAGGGCCACCCGTGGGGCTCAGGGGCAGGGAGCAGCCCCTCGGGAGGCTGGTGAGCAGAGCAGTGTTTTCTCCCCAGATCCCCTGAGGTTGCCTGGCTCTGCCCCAGCCAAGCACTTCTGTGTGCACTGAACCTCAATAATCCTGCTCTTTCCACTAGGGCTACCCATATGCTTAAGGACTTGGCCAAGTTGGGAAAAGAGTGCTGAGCATGAAGCAAAACCCCAGCCCTCTATCCCTGGGCACGACCTCGCAAAGACTTTTGGCTTTCCTGTGTTTTTCCAGTCGGTGGGATCAGGGAGACTTGCTTCCCTCTGTGCCCACCTGCCTCTGGATGGGCTCTAAGATCCCCAGAGAAGCTGGGGGAAGGGTTTCCTCGGCCAGGCCTCCACCCAGATGCTATTGTAATCCTTATCTTCCAGAGAGAGCTGGGGAGTCTGCCAGCACGTGGCTGCTGTTGGTAGAAACCGTTGTCATAAGCTGAGCTTCGGGTGGAAAAAGGCTGCTGGATGATGCCTGTTTGACTTCCCAAGCAGCACTGATTTCTCTCCCCTCACCTCACGTCCCTGTGCTCCAGCCTCTCAAGTTTATGGTTTGAGCCTCAAAGAGAGTATTTTTTTCATCATAGTTTGCTGATCATGTCCCAGAAATAAACTCCTGTGTCAGTAGCAATTTTTTTTAGGGGGCACCTCCTGTTACCTTTGCTGAAAAGAACCTTTCAGCTCAGAGCAAACAATCCCTGGGGGAAACACCTCCTTGTCCAGGAGCTCTAGAAGAAATCACCACTGGCACACACCAGGAGCTGCTGTGGGGTCAGTTACAGCACCATGGGCATCCCTGGAGTGCCCTTGTGAAGTGGTTAGTGTGAGAAGAAATGGTCCTTGCTCTGGAAAGGTGGAGAAAAGGCTTAAAGAAAAAAAAAACCAACAAAACCCCAAGTTTTGTTAAAATGACTGTCTCTGGATTGCTGTTTGCTGGGAACAGAGCTGTGTGATCGTGATGTATTTTTTAATAACAAGGATATCTGGATGTGGGAATAAAGAGAAGTTATGAATACACTTCTCACAAGGATGACCTGCCTGTGAGCTGTGCCCAGGGTGAAGCAGCACAGCTCTCAGGGCTCCTCTCTGCCCTTTCCCTCCCTGCCTCCATCTGCCTGTGCCCACCCTGCCTCTGCTGCAGCCAGCTCCTGAGCCATGGGGCTGTGGAGAAACTGGGATTAATTAATGGTTGGAAAGCATTTTGAGGTCTTTGCATCAAAGGCACCATGGCTGTGGAAAGTACTGGGGAAGGAGCTGCAATGATGTGATGTTTATGGAGAGATGAACTCAAAAGTCAGGTTTTCTCCCTTAAATTTTTCTCTTTTTTTTCACCTCTCCCCTGAGAAATTGCTGCTGTAGAGTGTTTTGTGGCAACCTAAGGACAGTTATTCAAAGGGCAGGGAAATGGGTGTAAATCTCACACCCTCTCCATTGCTGTCAGGTAATTAACTTCATGTTTTACCAAGATTATCTCCTCCAATGAGTGATGAGAATAATACAGTTTCAATCCTGTTCATTCGGTGATTAATCTTTTGCAGGCCAGAAACTTCATTTCAAGCCCTGGGAAAGTAAAATATTAATCAGAGTGTTGAACTAACAGCAGCCCACTGGATGGCATCCAGGGCAGAGGAGAACACCACTTCCCAAAAGCAGGAATTGTACCCAGGCATTGCAGCACTCCTGGGAAAACCAGCAGCTTACAGACATGCCAGGGGAAAATCCCTCTCAGATTGAAGAACAGAGAGGTGCTCTGTGTGTTGCAGAAAGAGAAATGAAGAGGAATAAAATGTAAACTGCTGCTCGAAGTTCAAATGGAGCAGTCTGTCTTGGAAGACAAAAAAGATGATAAAAAAAGGATTGCTAAGTCCAAGCTGGCAGTTATTAGAATAGCAAAAAAACCCATAGTGCTTATGTACATAATGGTTTTAACTTAGATTAAAAACCATAATTTATCTGCAAACATTCCTTTTAGTACTTGGGAGGTTAAACACGGTTCATAGCAGCTCTCACAATTAAATTGTTTTTCCCTGGCTTCCATAAAGTATATTAAAAATCATTTCCTGAAAAAGTAACAAAAGATGATTATTTTGCTTGCAAACTGACACGGTGTTATTGCTGGAGAGGGGAAACACGTGCAGCAGGGAGAGGGGAGAAATTTTGGACACTGAGGGTGGGGAGAGCCTGGCCCAGGCTGCCCAGAGAGGTGGTGGCTGCCCCATCCCTGGCACCATCCCAGGTGATGCTGGGGGGGGGCTCTGAGCACCCTGCTCTGGTTGGGGACATCCTGGATCCCTGCAGGGGGTTGGACTGGATGACTTTGAGATGTCCCATCCATCCAAAACCAGTCTGGGATTCTCTGATCCCTTTCCTCCCTGCAGCCCATCCCACGCTGCCCTCATCCTGCCCAGCACACAGGGAGCTGCTCCAGGGACCTTGGTTGGTCCCACAGCACGTGCTGTGGTGGTGCCCTGGGCTCACTGGGTGCTTTCCCAGTCAGGGCTGGTGCAGGGATGATGCTGGAGCTGCATCCTCAGAGGTGCCCAGCTCCATTCAGTGTTGGGTTGAAGCAGCTTCTGTGGTGTGGGAAAAGAGGATGAAAAGAGGATCAAAGCCTAAATATCACAGCAGGATGGGCTGCTCCAGGTGACTCTCCCCTGGGAGGTCCAGGGAACAGCTTGTTCCCATTCTGTGTTCCAGTTTAGCCAGTGGAGGTTTTTTGTCCAGGGGGTTTTATTTGTTCAGGGTTGCTGGGATGGTCTGAGATTTACAGTCACCTCTCCCTCCAGGCTATTTTTATTTGGTATAAGATAGTATTGCAAATATTTCCTGGGCTAAGGGTAACTGCAATATGCAAGCCCCAAGGCAACTATAAATGTACCATTGCCTGGAAGACTCGTGTTTATGAGTAGGAAATTTCATGAGCTGGTCTCCAGCAGGAAGGTGGGTTCCCCAGGCCACAGTCTGCAATTCATCACCTTGCCCTCCCCTGTCTTTGCCACCCACCTTCTCCCCTTTCCTGGGATTTCTGTCATCATTTACCCAGGGATTTCCACCCAGCAGCAGGAAAAATCGACCTCCCATGGACACAGCCATCTGCTGGGAGCTGGGTGGCTCTGTTGTGCAGGTGGGGAGGTGAAAACAGAGGGGGAGAAAGTTCCTCCAGGCTTTGTAGTGGGTGTAGAGAGCCCTCGAGGGATCAAAACTGGGAAGATGGAAGCTGTCATCTCTTTTGGGAAATGTTTTCCTCCCAGGGGCTAACTATTAATCAGCAGAAGAAGAGGAAGAGACTCTCAAAGATCAATTGCTCCTCGTTGGAGAAGTAGTTCTAAATAATTGTCTAGATGTTGGGGGCTCTTTTTGGTGTAATTGAATGGCACCAAAAGAGTGCAGTGTATTTAAGGGATAATCTCCCCTGTGCTGTAGTGAACAAAGCAATAAATGCCTATTGAGATTGATTAATCACTGAGGAGGTGACATGGAATTTAATCCATCCCAGAAGTCTTTCATGACAAGCATCCTGCAAAGCAGTGGGGGTTATTATCATGCAAGAAAACGGTTGGAAAACAAAACGTTCCCTCTCCTGGAAATACCCAGGTCTTATGTTTCTGTGGCTACCTGCAGGAAACCTTCAGCCCAGAGCCTCAGATAAGGATCTGCTGCTAACACTGGCTGTGGACAGGAAAGGCTCATGCAGAGTAATTCCTAGAAAACGGTCTCCTTCCTTGTTTGCCCCTTACTGAGAGAGATAAAGAGGAAAAAGAGAGATTCTTCTGATTAAGATTAAAAAAAAAAAGACTTCAACAGAGCTTTCAGTCTGCACAAAACAGAGCCTGTTCCCTTCCCTCCCCAGCAGCCTCGCCCAGTGAGAGCCTGGGACCTGCCTCCAGCTTCACCTAGAGAAAATGGACCCAAATTCTGCACCTCCAGAGAACACTTCCATCTAACATGAACAATAAATAGGAGAAAAGTCTGAAAATCTCTCTTCATCATACCTTGTACATAATAGCTTGAAAAGAAAATTCATATTTACCTGAAGAATATTTGATACTGATTTTTCCTCTGAGATGAGTCAGGAGCAGCCAGGTTCTAGGTCATGGCTGGGGATTTTTGGGGAGGGGAGAGGTTAACTTCAGAGTGAGTTTGAAAAGGATATACATTTTTCATTCTATCAGATGAAAAGAACATCCTTCCTATTTGTATGGCAGTGCAATAAAAGGCATCACCAGTGACTTCAGCTCCTGGGTAATTTTTTACTTGTCTATCTGGTTCATTTTTCTTTGATCAAACAAAGGCTAAAAAGACTGTGGCATTTTACTGCTTCAAAACTCACGACTTCCACAGGCTTTATCTTGCCAGGGGAATATTGGAAACTGCTGTGTGTTTGAATTGCCTGAGCTCTGCTGCTGCTGGAGAAGGACCAGTTCCACCAAGTGTTCCCCCTGCCAGTGTCTCCCCAAGCCCAGCCAAGGCACAAGTGGGGTTGAATCCGGGGGTGTTGGGGTGACTGCAACAGCCCAGTTATACTGCCCAGCTGTTTGAAATTCACCTTCATTTCCCTTTTTCCCACCCGAGGAGGAAAATTAGGATGTCAGAAGCAGATCAGGCTCTTCGGTTGCTCTGCTGTCCCCTCCAGTTGCCCAGCCCTGGTGAATTCTTCCCCTGTGCTGCCTTGTTTGCTCTCTACCTTCTCACCTTGCTTATCTTCGAGCACTTCCTCTGGTCCCACTCACTTCTCTATCACTCTGAATTATTCTCCTCCTTTGTCTCCACAATCAATGGCCAAGTCCTTAACTCTTGCTGCCTGGGCTTCCTCTCCTTTATCTCTCTTCCTCTCCTCCCCCCAGCTTTGTGCTCCTGCTTCTCCTCTCTGCACCACACACCCATTCAGCATTTGCAGCAGCGACCCCTCACCTTTTCTTCCCTCTCCACCTTTCCTCAGCTCCCCAGGGCCTGGCACCTTTCCCAGCTTCCAGCCCTCCCTTCATCCCCCCTTCCCAGGCTGCTGCTGGACCATGGCCCACATCCTGCACCTCTTTAGCTCCACATGTTCCTTTGCCTCTGCCCCTCCAGAGCTTTCTCATCAGTCACTGCAGCCCATCCTCTGCTCCCAGATGTGTGTCCACATCTGTACTTGTCCCTGCAAAACACTTTCACCTTCATCCTCAACTTTCCCAGCCCCATCTTCCCTGGGGAAGCTTTCTCTTCTCACAAAGCCTCCCCTGCAAACCATCCTCTTTCTTCTCACCATTAATTATCCCTGCTCTCTCCCTCATCTAAACTGCTCTCTGTCTCTTGCCTTTTTTAGACTGTAAGTGCTTTGGGACAGGGAGCATGGATCATCTCTGTTTATAAAGTGACTGGTAAATTTTGTGACACTGTATAAATACTTCCTTTATTAATTACAGTCTCCAGCACGAGGCTTTTCTTCAAACAAGGTTTGCAGAAAGGAAATACATCTTTTGGCAGCATCTCCTCCAGCCTGTTGACCTCTTTACAACTCCCCTCCTGGCACAGGACAGCACATACCATGGTGATTGCTATGGTGGGGCAGCCACGCAGACCCCCCTCCTGGGGCAGAAGAGAGAGACCTGCCTGTTCCCCTCCTGATTGTCTCCACACCATCACACACCCCCTCCACCTGACACGAGGCTTTCCCTGGTGCTCCAGCCTTCCTGATGATGGGAGCAGTCCCACTGCAGTCAGCAGGATGGGGACTGGTAGAAAGATGGGGACAGACTTTTGAGCAGGGCCTGTTGGGACAGGACAAGAGGGGATGGTTTGAAACTGAAAGAGGGAGATTCAGACTGGAGAGAAGGGAGAAATTTTGGACACTGAGGGTGGGGAGAGCCTGGCCCAGGGTGCCCAGAGAGGTGGTGGACATGGCCACCTCCCAGGAGGGAAGAAGCTCTCTGCTGGCTCTGCTTTTGGGTTTGTAACTACTTTTTGGCAGCTTCTATTGACTTAAAAGCTGTTGTTGCTTTTGTCCCACCTTGGATGGGCACCACAGTGGGATCCACACGTGGCAAGCGAAGTGCATGGGGTGCAGCTAGAGCCCAGTGCCCTGGCTGAACTGGTGAGTGTGGGTTAGCTGTGTGACACAGAGTGCATGAAGATGGAGTTTAAGGGAGAGCCAGAGAGGAAATACATGCCCTTGCCAAAAATCCTATAAATAAATGCTGTCACAGGCAGCACAGCCTGGCTTTGATACTGCCCAGGCTCTTCGTTCAAACCTCCCCTCTCTGTGGCCAGCTCTGTCTGCACATCCACACAGATCCCACAGCACCAGTGTCTCTACACTCACATATTTACACTCTCTTTCTTTTTTTTAAGTAGATTAAATTGTGTCCATAAAAGACAGCTATTATCACGATGGCTGTTCCTACATGAGGAATTATACCTGTTTTAACTGTTCCTCCATGAGGAATTAATTGTACCAGTTATAACCACACCAAGAATCTAAATATATTTTAAAAAATCAGCTGCCTTACCCACGTTGATGTCTGTGAAATGTGGAGAGGCCTCACTGCAGGACTTCATCTGCTCTCTCCTAACTGAGCCTTAATGAAATATTGACTCAGTGCTGGCACCCTTTCAAGAGATTGCTTGCACCTTCCCCTAACCTGTGCAGCATCCAATGCCTGATCAGAGCATAAACCACCACAAACAAGCAAACAAAGCAGCAAACCAGCCACCACCATCTCTGATTGCTTTGCAATGGGAGAGTTTAACCAGGTTCTCCCAGCTGGGATCCTAGCAAGAGGAAACCCCCCCAGGGGTCACAGGGACTCCAGCCCTGCCCTGGGCAGCCTGTCCCAGGGCAACAACCCTTGTGGGGAAGAAACTGTTCCTAATGTCCAACCTAAAGTTCCCCTGGCATGGAGGAGCTGTAGTGGGACCTGTTAACTAGGAAAACAATATTTATGTTTGTATTTAAATGCCTCCCCCCCCAGCAAAGCCAGTCTCATTCAACTCCTAAGGCTGGACTGACTGGAAGCTGTTTGTAGCTGGGAATACTGGAGATGGGGACCTCACCACATCCCTGCTCACTGGTACCCATGGTGATAGAACAAGTAAAGCCCTGGCAGTGCAGCTGTTCAGTTTAGATGGGGAAGAGTGAGTGCAGAACACAGGGAGCACAGGAGCTCAGCCTCTCCACAGCCCCCACCAGCACTATGCTGGTTAAGGTTTTGCATGGTGTGGGATAAGCAGCTTTAAGTCATCTGCACATGGCCAAGGACAGGGAGTGTGAAAATCAAGATTAGGACCAGGGTCTACTTGGCTTCACTCCTCTGCTTATTTAGTCCATGGTTGCTTAGTCCAGAGGCACTGAAATGCTGGCTTTGACCCTGGGTTTAGTCGTGTCCTGGAGCACAAGATTAGAAATCAATGTCAATAAATGTGTTAAATGTCTTGAAATATGTTCAGGGCAGTGTAGGGAAGATGGAGCCAGACTCTGCTCAGTGTCATCCAGTGTTAGGACAAGAGGCAACAGGAGCATAAGAGGGAAACACAAGGAAGAACTTTTTCACATTGTGGGTGCCAGAGCCTGGCCCAGGCTGCCCAGAGAGGCTGTGGAGTCTCCTGCTCTGGAGACTTTCCAGCCCCACCTGGCTCTGTTCCTGTGTGGGCTGCCCTGGGTGCCCCTGCTCTGCCAGGGGGTTGGACTAGATGATCTCCAGGGGTCCCTTCCAACCCCAAACATTCTGTGATTCTATGATTCTGTGAAATCTCTTCCAAAATTATTCCTCATTAGTCTTCAAAGTCTTCCTATTTCCATCTATCTATCTATCTATCTATCTATCTATCTATCTATCTATCTATCTATCTATCTGCACAGGTTGACAGTTCTGAGGGCACAGGGGTGCTGACCAGCCCTCCCTGCCTCCCCAGGAAAGATTTTCCTCATCTGGGGCCACCCCACACAACTCCCATTCCCAGCAGTGGGAGTTGAGTGTGCAGCTAAGAACGAATTTGGCTGCAGAGCAGTATTTTAACTACTCTATTTAACATATTGTATTATGACATTGACAATATTTCCCCCAGAGCTCTTCTCGGGTGGAGGAGAAGCCTCTCTCTGCACGATGCTGGCCCTTTCTCCCTGCTGATTGACAGTGGAATGAAATCACTTCATTGCTCCTGTGCTGTACTCAACTCATTCTGCTCAGCATGGCTGGGCAACAGCTCATTCCAGGAGCCACCCCAGCGACCTCCCCCCAGCCCCTGGCTGGTCCTGAACAAGGCTGGGGGATCTCTCCCTGCAGCTGAATGAAGATCTTTTGGGGGGCTGGGGGTTTGGTTGGTTTTGGGGGAGGTTGTCTGGGTTCCTCTGGGTGTGTTCATTCTGTAGTGCTGGGTTGGCAGAGCATTTGCAGCAAAGATCTGTTTAATTTGGTGTTAATTATTTGATCCAAATTCAGTTATTACCCTGTGCCCCATCAGCACATGAACTGTTCAGCCATAAACAGAGGCAAGAATACTTGAGGGGAGAACCACTGATGTTTGGAGACCTGAGTTAGGGAACAGAGGCTTGGAGAGGAGGAGAAATCTATAGCCAAGAGCAACTCAACACATCCCTTTTCATCTAGAAACAGGAGAGAAATGAGCAGAAAATGTTTGGGTCTGTGGGCCTTGGAATGTTAAAGCAGAGTGCACGATTTCGTAAGGAAGAAATAGTTCATTGAGACAAAAAAAACCCAAGAAACAAACAAAACTCAAACCCCAAAGAACAAAAAGCTCCAAAGCCCAAAGCTTAGGAGTGCTTTAATTTCTCTGGACCCTTCTAGTGTTATTTGTACAGCCCTTTAGAGGGGAAGTTGCCCAAATCCAAAGCCCAGGCTGTGTCTTTAGTGTTCAGCTAGAGGCAGAGCAGCATTCTGCAGCTAGGGCTCCAGTGCCTCCCAACAGCCATGGTCAGAACTACCACATGGGAGTGTTCAAAGTGTCTTCTGTTAAAAACACAGATTCCAATCATAGAATCATTTCCTTTGGAACAGCCCTTAGGATGATGGAGACCAACCATTAACCCAACACATTTTAAGGACAATATAGTATGTTTTAAGGACAACACAGCATGTTTTAAGGACAATATAGTATGTTTTGAGGACAATATAGCATATTTTAAGGTCAGCATAGCATGTTTTAAGGACAACAGAGCTCTTGGCAGCACTGGGACGTGTATCCTGTGCTGATGAACACCAGAGAGATCTTCAAGGCAGATCCCAAAGTGGTTTTGGGAACTGCCAAGCCCAAAGCCCATCAAACACCTCTGGGAGCTGTAGCAACTCTTTCAGTGGCCCCCACAGTTGTGATGCCTGTCACTGCAGCTCACCAGAGACAACTCATCAATAACCATGGAACCAAATAGGCAAATAAAAATCAGCTCCATTAAGATGGCAGAGGTATTTACTTGTTGTATTTACACCACGGAGAGCTGCACTGTCAGTCAGTGCTTCCCCTTTGCAAGATAGAAGCAATTTGTGCAGACTGATCCCAGTTTTCTCATTAATATGCAAATGAGGCATGCCAGTTGTTAGGTTAGAAGAAAGCTGTCATGTTTATTGTGACAGATTTAATGGATGTGTTTGGATTGTGCATTCAATGTGTTTTCAAGAGCATGTCTTATCTTTGTTTAGGCAGTAAATCAAACATGTAAACAACAATTCATTAGCATCTGTCAGAAGCTCAAAGCTACATTGTTATAGTTGAAAATCTCCCCAGAGGTGAAAAAAAAGTATATCTGACTTATTCCAGATTAGTTGGAATATTTTTCTTTCTGTTTACCAACTTGTAAATAATAATTGAGCCGTGGAATGGGTGCACTGGGGACAGCACTAGGGGTCAGGCAGAAACCAGCCAAACACTGGGAATGCAGAGCTGGTCTGGGAAGCACTGGTCAGAGAAGGGACTGTGGCCACCCACCTCTGCCAGGGCCATGCCCAGGTCTGGAGGGGTGGCTCCTTGAAAGGAGAAATCTCCAACTGGGCTGCTGATATCAGGTCAACCTTATCACAGACCCATGGAAGAGGAGTGATGCCCATTGCAACATGGCTCTGAGGAATCACAGAACCATCACAGACTGGGTTGGGTTGGAAGGGACCTTCAAGATCATCCAGTTTCAAGCTCCCTGCCAAGGGCAGTGACACCTTCCAATAGAGCAGGTTGCTCAGACCAACCTGGTCTGGAACACATCCAGTGATGGAACATCCACAGCTTCCCTGGATGTATTCAAGGCCTGCAGGAAGGAGAGAGATGTAAACCCCAGCTCCTCAGTGATGAAGTCTTACTGCATTAACTCATTCTCCCATCCCAAGTTTCTATGCATTTAACAGAAATAATAATTTAGGAAATGATACTAAGGAACCAGTAATTACAGTACATCAAATATTTATGATTTGCAATCAACCTGAAAATCTTCCCTTATCTAGACAGCAAAGTGTGATTTCTTCCAGCGAAATGTTGTTTTTGAATGGGCAAAGGGCTTCACACATGAGCAGGCTCCTTGGGATGAGCCAGCTCCACCCCAAATTTGGGGTTTAACTACTTTGTGGCAGCTGAAACAACTGATAAATACAAGTGCTGGGACTCACTTGGTCGTGGCAGCTGAATCCCAGGCTGGTTTGGGTGGGAAGGGACCATTCAAGGTTATCTAGTCCAACCCCCCTGCACTGAGCAGGAACATCTTCAACAAAAACATGGAATACTTAACAAGTCAGCCAGACTGTCCAGCTAGAGGACCTCTGAAAATCCCAGTCGTGGGATGTTTTAAACCTTGAATAAGGCCAGGATTTGTGCCCAGGCACTTTGGGCAGGTCTGGTTTGGAAGCAGAGCTGAACCTGCACCGAGAGAGCTGGGTGAGGTTTCTGTGGCTGGTGGTTTTCCTTGCCCATGAGTAGGGAAGGATGAGGCCTCCTGAGCAGTAAAGGCAACTTGGAGAACAGGTGGGGAGCAAACTCTTCAGGGCAGAAAGCATCTCATTTGTGGGCATAGGGTGCAAGGTGCTGTCACCCATGGGCACGTGCTGTGCCCCAGTGGTGGATGCTCACCAGACACACGGGTGATCCAGCATCTCTTGAAACCCATTGGTTTTATTAAGCTGGGCTATTAAGCACTAATATCTCCCTGACCTTCTGCCTTCTGCTGTCAGGTTCATGCTGGATCTGACCTCCAGAGACCTTGGGTCGAGGAGGCAGAACCCGTGAGCTACAGCCAAACCCTTGGCCCCTGTGAGCCCATCACAGCCAACTGGCCAGGTTTTCATTTCTTCAACTTCTTTCCTCTGAAGGAAGTTACAATTTAATCAGAACTTCTTAATAGTACATGAATTCCAAATTGCAGTCATTTGTTGCGAGCAGCCGCGGGCTCTTCTGTCTGTTAGAAATATCTACCTTATTTCTGCCTTTTCCAGTTTACGTAAATAATATAAAATAAACTTTAACAAATAATGTTTGCCACTTAATGTTCTCAGCCAAAGTATCTATCTGAGGAAATAGAAATCCTCCCTTCCAATTCATCTTAAGGATGTAGTTGCAGTTTCTTATAAAGTAATAATGAATGTACCGCAGATAATGTTCCAATAGTGCAAATGAGAGGAGCACATAATCAAAATGATAATGGTGGGTATTGTACTGCTGGTATAATAAAATCTATCCCACTATGAAAATCATATCTCAAGGCAACGTTCTGTCTGATTTTGGTAATAATTGTACAAGTGAGAGCAGGGCAGAAGGCAGCCAGAGAAACAAAGGTACCGCGGTGGTTCATTAACCAGGCAGCCCGTCCTGCCCGGTCAAGGGTCTCTGCTGGCTTTGAGGAGAAGAATCAGCTGCTCAGGAGATGAATAAAATTCCACAGCAGACCCTGCCCACGCCTCAGGCACGGTCAAGATGCAGATTCACCCATCCAAAGGGTGTGCAGTTGTGTGCCCAAGAGCTCCTGCTCCGTTTGGAACAGCCTGGGCTTTCCCAGCCTGGCAAATCTCCTGGGGGGTCAGAGTTCTCCAAGTGATCTTCCTCCTGATGGGGGAACCCGTGGCTCCTCTCCATTCTGAGGCTGCTCTCCTAGAGGCTTCACTCTGCCCACATGGCCATCACCTTCCTCACTCCTTTCTTTCCTCGTCATCCTCCCCACGTCTGCGGCGCGGTGCTCGGGGACGGTGGCCCGTGTTGCTGGCTGGTTGGGGCCCATTAGAAACATTTGTGTACATACATAATTACTGAATTTCCAACCACAAACGACTGCCTTTGGGGCCAACAGGCACAGCAGATACAATCTGTCATGTCAACTCTCATTCTCTTCATGGGTATTTTTTTCTTAAAGGAAATTTCTGTGCCAAAGCCACGCTCAGAGCACTAACAGCAGCCAAACAAAACCCATTCCATGGGAGGGGCAACACTCTGGGTTGAATGTCCTGTGCCAGGCTCTTTTCCCCCCCATTCTCCTTAGCTTTTGCTTCTCTGTCCTCTTCAATGCCTGCTGCCTTTCACTCAGGTCCCACTTGGCACCCCAGTGTTCCCAGTGAGCTTCCCTGAGTCCATTCCAGTGGAAATCCCCAGTGGGGTGTGGAGGACACTGCAGGGAGGACATCACGTGGCTGGAGGATTGCAGCAGCCTGGAGTTATTTGCAAGATTAGGATCTTCATCTGGAAAGTGGATCCAATCTGGCCAGCTGTGGCAGTGCCACCCGTGCCCCAGCACTAGGGGCTGTGTTTGGGTTCAAGTGTCAGGGACACGTGGGGGTGTTTACATGTGTGTGTCCTGAAGTGAAGAATCACTTCATTTCTGCTCTCTAGGCTGGTAAACACATATTCCTGCTTTCACTGTTTCCATTATTTCCATTAAAGCTATTTTAGTTTTCTTTGCTGATCACTGAGACTTTGGGAAGGGAGAAGGGTTCACAGAGAGCATCCCTCACTCATCTCGTGGCTGGCCCAGCCCTAACCCCTGCCAGTGCATCAGGAGGCTCATTTAGGACACGTGAGCTGGAAACCAAGGGCCATCTTCAGAAAAGCAGGTGCCACGTGAAAGAAAATGAGGAGCCTCTCCATAGGAACAGTGACAACAGGGAGCAACGTCTCCACACACAGCATGTGGAGTGAGTACAGAAGTGCAACCCCTGCACAAAGACTGCACTGGGAAAAAAAAAAAAAGCATCTGAGCTCACTCATTTGTCTGCTACAAAGACAGAAAAGTGTAAAAAAAAGCCATTAGAGCTTTGGAAAAGTTCTCACCCAGCAAAGTGCCCTGTGCCAACCCACTTCAGTGCTGCCCTGATGGACTGGGCCCAGTAGAAAGGCTGGATTCACAGTGCAGAGAATAGTCATGGGCTAGATCTGTTGAGCACAAGAGTTATGTGAGAAAAAGAACACCTTATAATGGGGACTGCTCAAGCACCTTGTCCTATCTGCTGACAAACCCTGATCCCATGGCTGCTGGAGAAGGTCCTGCTGGCTTGAAACAGGATCAGCAAAGAAAAGGAAGGTTTTCTGAAGCTAAGAGAACACAAAAGCCACACAAGTGTAACAAACACACATCAGAATTCGAGGTAAGGGAAGCAAAAGCAAAGCAGCTCAGTGAAGCAAAAAGGCCCTGGTTTTCCCAGGGACACACAACTGAATTCCTTCCAGCCTCCTCTTAAGGGGAATCCCTCTGTTTTCCTCCAGCTTTTAATCACTCACACACCTTCCAACTTCCCTGGCTTCTTAACTACAGACTAATTGAGAAACAAAAGCTGAATTCGATGTAGTGAAAAGATGACAAGCAAATGCTTGCAGTGAAAACGACAAAATCGGGAATATAAAAGGAGAATTAAGTTGTTAATCAGGTTGAATCATTTCAAAAAGAGTGGAGAGAATTTTGCAATGAAAAAGATGACTCGGGCATATAAATTAATCTTTTGTATAGGAAGAAATGAAAGTCATTAAATGTCATTGTCTTATTTTAAAAGCAGCAATATCCTGTCTGATTGCAAGTACTTAAAGTAGGATGATTAAACAGAAACCTTATCTTCAGTGTTCCAAGGAGAAAATTGGAGAGAAGTCATCCAATTATGGAGAATAAAGGATGGGAGGGGGAGAAAGCTGAGCAGAGAACTTGCTTAGGTGAGTTCTGGAGGAACTGTGGAGCTCACCCAGCATCCCAGGCACAAACAAAAGGGGCTCTACCCCACGACACACAACATTTCACAGCCTCCAGAAGCCTTTGAACTGCATCCTGGCTTTGGATTTGACATTTCTGTCAGCCCTCTTCAGGCCTTTCTAAAACAAAGCCTGAGGCACTTGTAAATACTAATATTCCCTTAAACATCTGGTTAGTGTAAAATGGGATTGTCTTGATTTTCCAACAGGAGTTTACAAGCAGATTATCAGCTGCTGGCTGGCTGTTCTCTCCTCTGCACAGACACGTTGCTGTGCCAGAATGGCAGCTTTCTGTGCTGGCAGTAGAACCAGAAGCTCCTGAGGCAGGGGGAATGCCAGGGTCGAGGTCTCTCTGCTGCAGATCCCCATATGCCCACCAGCCCTGGGTGCCCCCTGTTTTTGAGGCAGTGCTTCTCGCTGTGTGGGTTGGCACTGGCACCCTCCCCTCTCCCGCAGGCAGGGGCTGTGAATGGGGACAATGCAAAACAACCCCTCACAATGGAGCACAAACGGTCGAGGTTCAGATCCTTGGCCAAGAATGAAGCTTTGCATAGCTAATTCGGGAGCAAGGTTTCCTTCACTCTGCCAAGGGAACCGGCCCTTTGTCTGGCCAGGACCTCCCGTTGGTGTCAGGAGAAGCAGGAAGGAAGGAGCCTTGTGGCTCTGGCCACAGCTCGGGCAGGTTTGCAAGCAGAGTGGAGAAGCAGCAGGAGAGAAAACTCCAGCTGCTGCATCCTCAGGTGGCCGTGATGCTCTTGGGAACGTGGGCTGGGTGGAGGGATGTGCTGATGCCTCCAGAGGGTCCATCAGAGCTGTTGAGTGAGCAGGGCATGGCCAGCAAGCACCAACCCTTTCCCTTCACACCTTTCCTTTCACCTTTCAGGGATGTCATTTCAACTCTTTGTGCTTTCCCCCCTACACACCCCTGATGCCACATCCCCCTTTCCAGCTCCCACCCCTGGAAAGGTTAAGCCATGGATTTTTACATCCGTGCAGCTATTCTCAGGGTCTGTCTGATGCCTTTGGCAAGTAAATAACTAGACTGAAAGTGGAACAATGTACCTGTCAGGGGGGGTTGGCTTCTGTGGGAAACTTGCCTTTGAATTTAGAAAGGGAAAATTGCTCTCAATTAATTCAAAACAAAACAAAAGAAGGAATCAGTGTTTAAAGTGCACTTAGTTATGTATAACTGATGTTATTACAGGATCTTTTGCAGCATTGTTATTTATGTAAAGAAATTACCAGGTGTAGGACTCTGCCTTTGCAGTTTTTGAGTTGGTGATGGGGGAAAAAGGGTCCTTCAGTATTGAAACCTGCAGTCAGAGGCAACCTGGAGCTTGGCTGGGCTGAGCAGAGAGGGTAACACTCCAGCATCTGCTGTGACTACAGTCTCCTCCCTGCCAGATAAGATAGGGAGAAAATCACATGGGGTTTCAGGGAGAGTTAACACAGCTCTGTGTAGAACTTTGTACCTACAGCAGCAAGCTGAGGGGTGTTCAAACCCCTGCCTGCCCACAGCCTCTGGTGGTCCCTGCCATTCCCTTCCACATCCACGTGCTGCATTTGGTGGGACACAAGCTGCCAGAGTCGTGGCAACTGATGAGAGTTCACAGGATCACAGAATGTTTGGGGTTGGAAGGGACCTCAAAAGATCATCTGGTCCAACCCCCCTGCCAGAGCAGGGGCACCTAGACCAAGTCACCCAGGACCAGATCCAGGTGGGGCTGGAAAGTCTCCAGAGCAGGAGACTCCACAGCCTCTCTGGGCAGCTTCTTCCAGGCTCTGGCACCCTCACCATGAACAAGTTTCTCCTCCTGTTCACATGTTCCAGCTGCACCCACTGCCCCCTGTCCTGTCACTGGATGTCCCTGAGCAGAGCCTGGCTCCATCCCCTGGCACTCACCACTCATCTTTGTAAACACTGATGAGGTCACCCCTCAGTCTCCTTTTCTCCCCAGCCTCTCCTCAGCAGGGAGCTGTTCCACTCCCTCCAGCATCTTTATGGCTCTGGGCTGGACTCTCTCCAGCAGTTCCCTGTCCTTCTGGAACTGGACACAACACTCCAGATGTGGCCTCACCAGGGCAGAGTAGAGGGAGAGATTCTTAATGCTTCTTAAAATAAACATTCTTAAAGATACTACCACCCTTCTTTTTCCAACATCCACTCTCATCATCCCATAACCCTTTTTGTTTTTGTCATCCAGAATGGACAGGATACACTCAGAGATCTCAGGACATCTGCTCTCTTTGACTCGTGGGATGTGATTTTATGATGGAAACACTTCCAGTTGCATTTGCTGGCTGTCATGCCACAGCAGTGCTGGGCTATTTGATTTTTCCAACTGAGTGGAAATATTCTCCAGGAGGATGGATGTATCCCTTCCCCCAGCAGCTGGAGTTCAAGCTTTCATCTTCAGCTGTCCTTCTGCTCTTCCAGACCCTCCTCCAAGACAGTTGCTGCTCAGCTCAAGAACAAAACAGATGTTTCTCTTGCCACTCAGTGTGCTGTTTGATCCCACATCAGGGAACACTCTGGTGCATTCCCGTGCAACTGTTCAACCTGGGAAGGTATTTTGCCTTGGATAAGTAAGGAAATGAAGCTGATAAATGAGGATTTACAGTAACACTGACCTAAATGCCTTCAGGGCCAGATTCTCAAATGTCTTGCAGGAAAAAGAATGCAGAAAGTAGTCCAAAATTTAGACATGCAGCTGGAGAAGACTAAGTTCTGCTACCTGATGATGGTTTGAGATGTGTAAATCACCCCATGTATTCCTTAGGGTGACCTGTGCATGGAATTAGAATGATTTGGATGAGGAATTATTCAGGATCAACTCACAGGCTTCCAAATCCACTGGACCTTAATGACATCTGGGGATAATTGATGGTGCAGAAGCAAATTCCTGGTCCACTCTGGGCTGAAAGTCTCTCTCCATTCCCTGAGCAGTGTGTAATTATGGGAAGAGGCAAGCTGGAGTACTGGGTGTACTGGGGCTGTCTGAAGCTGTCTCTGCCTCACATCAGGATGGCTCTTGCCTCAGGAGAAGGTGCTGCCCAGGGCTGTCCTCAGGCACAACCAGCCCTGGTGATCACTCTGGTCCTTATCAAGTCAGAGCTTTGCAACCATTCATGGGCACGGGGAGGGACTGTCACTTGTCCCACACTCAGACCTGGAGGAGATGTTGCCTGAACACCTCATCAAAATTTGCTTTTCCAGGAATTTTCCCAGGTGAATGAATGTACACAACTAGTGAAGAGCTGCCTTGCTAGGAAATGGAAACAAGCTCCTTTCTGACACAAACCACAGAATGAGGCAGGATGGAGATCTTCCCACAGGGTTTGCAACCCTCCTGCAGCAAAAGTTTCCTGGAAGAATCCAAGGGTGATGTGAAGCCCCCAGGGGGTGGATGGAGACCATCAGTACTATCAGTTGTAGCCCTACACACCAGTCCCACTAAAATCAATTTATTGCCTGAAGTATTTGGCTCATAAAAGGAGAATTTTCCTTTATTTTCTATTTTTTTTCTTTTACTTTCATAACCAAGGTTATCTGCCTGAGAATGTAGAGAGTAAATGAGGTTGTTCAGCTTATGGATACAAATAGTTTTTGGGTTTTTTTGACTTGCAAAATGAATTCCACTGTGACTTGGATAAAACTTAAGTATGCTAATGTTCAGTCAACCAGTTGTCTATTTATTTCTGTTTATGCCAGCATACCCATTAGCAACTTTTTCTTGTTTTCTTTGAGAATATTAAACGGTTCAACCATATTCTAAAAATTAGTTGATTAGCTTGTTAGGGCACATTTCCACTGCTAGTTCCTTCTGTAGCAAAAGAGAAAATGAAGGTAATTTTGTTTGCAAGGAACGTATGATTGGAAGCTGACTGGTGAAAGATGTGCCATGTCAATGTAATGAGGGAGTGTAATATCTTAGTTTGCATCAATATGGAAATAACTGTGCAGTTTGACAGACCTGATGCTAAAGGCAGCACCAGAGCACTCATTATGCATTCAGCCTCTGATTATGAAAAATAGTGTGTTTTCTTTTAAAGAGGAATACACATTATCAATCAAACCCGTGCCAATTATTTCCAAAAGGGATCACAGCTAAGCAGGCTTGGGGTCTCTTCAAATAGAACTGCACCTGAGAAAACAGACAGCCAGCATACAACGTGATGGTTTAATTCCATGACAGTTGCATTCATTAACACTGCAGACCCCCCCCTCCCGATGGGTGCCACTTTTCTTCACCCAGTGGCATCACTGGGGAGGAGTTTGGTGCCAACTCGGGCTGCTGCTCCTCTGGTCCTTGGGCAGGAGGTCCTGCCAACGTGGGGATTGAAATGGCAAAGCCCTCCCGTGGCTGAGGGTTGGAAATGCCAGTGAACGCTCAGGCAGCTTCTCTGGGGGGCTGCTGAGGGGGAGCTCCCAGATTCAGCTGGGAGGATGTCCTGATTCCTCCAGTCCCTGTGCCATCATCACCCAGTGCCTTGGCCCCCATCCAGACACAGCACCTTGTGCTGGGGCTCTAATTTGTCTGTAGAGCCCAAAACATTATTTGACCCGTGGCCTCAGCAGTTCCTAGCCCAGCTGTGATCTCTCTGGCGTTATTTGCATCAAATGGCTGCTTTAAAATGCAGAATTCAACCATCTCCACGGAATGCATGGTCACTGGGCTGCTCCTGGGTGGAAAGAGGAAGAGAAGAGGGTAATTGCCAAGTCACCAGACAACATACATGAACACAGGCAATTATGTGAAATAAAGACCAGGAGCAGGGACTAGAGGTGGTTGGTTGTTTAAAGGATGACTCCCTGTGCTTTACCAGGGGGTGTTCAGAGAGCAGAGGCTGAGGAGAGCTCGAGGTGGTGCCAGTAACATTCCCATGAGGTATCTTGTGAGGCTGCATAGTGGATCAAGCAGCACTACACAGTCTGAAACTTCCCTGGCTCATTCCATTTCCATTCCATCCATTTGTCCCCAAAGAGAGGTCTAAAGGAGAGCTGTGTTTCTGTAAATAGGGAAAGGCAGTTGCTCGTGTAGGATTTCAGTCTGCTTTTGCATTCGAAGGTCTCTAATGTCAAGTTGTCTGTAATTTGTACTGAACCAGGAGCAAAATACTGCTGTGCTGTCACCGGAGTGTCAATGGCTTCTCAGCAAAGCTGAATCTCTGTGACATTTACACATCCTAAGGACCTGTCTGAGCTTTGCATTCCGCTGAGATGATGCAGGAGTAACAGTTTCTTCGGGCTTCAAATTGAAGCTCTGCTGGCATTTTGCAGCAAGAGCAAGAGGTGGGGAGGGAAAAAAAAAAAAAACAAAAAAAAATTGTAACTGACCTTCTGCTTCTTGGGAGCTGTACATGCTTCAGAGAGATGTATGGGACTGAAAGGACCGCAGACTTCAGAGAGGTGCAGAAGTTACTGTGGAATTCAAACCTGACTGGATTTGCTGAGTGCATTTTCGCTCGTGGTTTGAAGAGCATATGGCTGTGCAAATGCTAAAGAGGCAAAGCTCGGTGCTGGATTTCAAACCGCAGGGAAGCCAGCAGATGGACAATCTCTTTGTTAGCCCTGGACGAATCAACATACACTGAAGAAATCAGCAATGAAAAGCCCAACTTTCCCTAGGAAAATTCAGACAGAAATCCCAGCGAAATTCGTTCAGAGCTTGATTTGCTTAAAGAAAACAGAAGAGCCTCCAGGATGAGGGGGTCTGGTAGGAAAGAATCCACCAAACAAACAAAAGGTTGGCTAAAGACCAGCCCGGTGATTTTGTTAGCCTCGGAGGGAGTGCTACACGCGTTGCTTTGTGGAGAGACTGAATAATTCTTCTCGCCATCAACTGCTGTTCAATAGCTGGATCTGTTTAGAGTGTTCCCCCCATCACAGTCCATCTTGATCCCTTGCCATTCAACCAAGTTGCAGTCATTTAGAGTACTTATGTATTGCAATAGTTTCTATGACAACAGATGATGATGTTAAGAGTAAAGAATTTTGAGTTGGGTCTATGAATAGGGAGATAAAGGCACTAAATTGCAGAAGGACAGCTTTTCTTCCAAACATTTAGCTTGAATATCTCCACTGTTAATATTTACCAGCAAATAATGACAATTGCATGAAAAGCAAATACACTCAGAGTTGAAATTGGAGAGAAGCAAATTTTTTTATTTTTTTTTTTCCTAAAAAGCTTTATTGTGTGGATTTGATTAGCTCCTGTGCTCCTTGCCTGGGCACAGCAGGATCTTCTGGTGCAAACCTAAAGCACACTGGAAGCTACTGGCCCTTTCTGTGTCCCTGGGATGCTCCACACCTACAGCAGCTCCCTCTGCACAGCACTGAGATCAGCTCAGTACTGCTTCCAAACACAAAACCACTCCACAGCTTAGTGATTCAGCCCCAAACCCTCGAGATGAGAACTCCCTCACCTGCAGAAAAACCTCCTACTGGTAACCGGGAAGATTACACTTCTCTTCCAGTCCCTCCCCACTTGTCCCCCTCTGCAAAGCCATTTTGCCCCTTGGTTTCAAGACCCACGTTCCTGTCATTCATTCAGTTTGACTTCTGCCTTCTCCATCTCCCCACAAAGACACCTCGTGGCTGGCCTGGGGTTGGGACAGCCTCTTCACCTTTGGGTAGCACAGCACAGCAAGGAGCCTGGTCCTTCAGCTGGGGGCCAGTATCTGACCATATGATGCAAATACCACAGGCCAGGGAAAGTCCTTCCCGGTGGCTGGTGAATGCCAGGATTGCAATCAGCTATGCACTGCACAAGTTTAGGTTGTGTAATGAATTTAGTATTACTTGGACATGGATAATAAAACCTGCTTACCCACAACGGGCCAAAAAGGCCATTAGAAACCCACAGCTAAGAAAGCTGAAAGCTCCTGCCAATCCCCATGGCAGCTGCACAGAGAGGGAGCAGAGGATCTCAGTTTCGTGGCCAACTTTGCTGTAATCAGTAACCAGCAATCCCATATCCTGCCAGCCCTCGTGGATAGCCTGGGAGGAGCTCAGCTCCCACAGCCCCAATCCTGCTGGGAGCAGAGGTTATTCTGAGATAACACACTGCTCTGGGCTGGGCAGCAGTAGAGCAGCTCAGATGTGGGCTGGAGGAGAGCAGGGGTGACACTGGGGGTGATGCTCTGTCCTGGAGAGGGGACTGTGCTCTGCTCCTCGACTCAGGTTGCACAAAAACCACATTTTCCCCTAGAATCCCAGACTGGTTTGGGTGGGAAGGGGCCTTCCAAGGTCATCCAGTCCAACCCCCCTGCAGGGAGCAGGGCCATCTGCAACCAGAGCAGGGTGCTCAGAGCCACAGCCAACCCGAATCAATGGAATGAAGCTGAAAGAGCCAAGAGGATTTATATGGCCTGAGGATCAGGCCCCCAGAGTGTACTCCATACCCTGGTAAATTCTTACCTGGAGACACCAGCATATTTAGTCTTGACACCATGGGAATATTCCCTACCTGTAGCAGCTTAATTTACACACTCCCCAACACCTTTAAGATGCTTTCTAACCTTGAAAATCCCCTGACAACAAATATTCTCCACTAGCATATGCCAGCAAGGGAACTGTGCCCTACCAATTAAGACTGAACATTTCATGCAACCATGGTATTCTTTTTTATTGAGGTGCTGTCTATCTTTTTAACTAGGTTTGTTTTTATTGAAGCAAAAACCTGCCCTTTCAGATGAGCAGGCCAGTCTATCAGAGCTGACATTTAGTGGAAAACAAAGTGCAGGCATGAGAAGGTTACGAGAGCTGGCACATGCTTTAGCCCAGATTAGCCCATAACAGAACTGGACTCATCTAGTTTTACCTCTGAAAAAATCCTGCTGTCAGTAAATGTTGTCCTCCTCGTGAACAGAGTAAGAGGCCAGAGCAGTAATGGTTCAGCAGCAGCTGTAGAAAAGAAGGGTTAGAGATTTATTCCATCATATCCACTCCAGAACTGATAAAAAAAGGTCTGGGCTGGCTACAGTTGTAAGCTCAGGGGCTCTGTGTGTGCTGGCTCTATGTCTGTGCACTAGGGGGGTCTGTCAGAAAGATGGGGATAGAGTTTTGAGCAGGGCCTGTTGGGACAGGACAAGGAGGGATGGTTTGGAAATACAAGAGAGAGATTTAGACTGGAAAAAGGAAGAAATTTTTGATACTGAGGGTGGTGAGAGCACCTGGAGGCCAAACAGCCAAATTAACAGTGTTTGTGCTGCAATCAACTGTCATCCAGGGAAATGTGGGCATTTCAGGCACGTTATTTACTGGACTGGGGAAGGAAAGAGGAGCCTTGTTCACTCCTTTTGAAAGGGATGAATGAAATGGCAGGAGCCTGCCATTTTTTTTCACTGGGGAAGTAAAGGAAAGCTAAATGCAGCTCAGCAATGCAAGGACTGTCCTTCCCCCTGGAAGGGTGGCACTTGCCCAAGCTCTCTGTCATGGTGGTGAAGCCTTGATCAGAGAATCATTCAGGTCAGAAAAGCTCCTTGGGATCATCCAGTCCAACCATCAACTCTACTCTACAAAGTTCACCCCTAAACCATGGCCCTCAAAACCACATCCTAATGACTCAAACACACCCAGGGATGGGGACTCAACCCCCTCCCTGGGCAGACTGTTCCAGACTCCATGACCTTCACAATAAAGAGGTTTTTCCTCATGTTGAGGTGGGACTACATGTGTTCCAGCTTGTGACCTTGTCCCTTGTCCTATCCCAGGGCACCACTGACCAGAGCCTGGCCCCTTCTCCTTGACACCTGCCCTGCAGAGATTTGTCACCCTTGCTCAGCTCCCCTCTCAGGCTGCTCTTCTCCAGCTGAACAGCCTCAGGGCTCTCAGCCTTTCCTCACCAGAGATGCTCCAGCCCCTGCATCATCCTCACAACCTCCCTTGGACTCTCTCCAGTATTTCCCTGTCCCTCTACAACTGGGGAGCTCAGAACTGAACACAACACTCCAGATGTGGTCTCACTAGAGCAGAGGGTGAGGAGAACCCCCCTGGACCTGCTGGACATGGAGTGAGTCCAGAGGAGGGGAACAAAGATGATCAGAGGCTAAAACAGCTCTGCTATGAAGACAGGCTGAAGGAGCTGGGGTTGTTCAGCCTGGAGAAGAGAAGGCTCCATGGAGATCTTAGAGCCACCTGCCAGTTCCTGAAGGGGACCTACAGAAAGGCTGGAGAGGGGCTGTTTCCAAGGGCCTGGAGTGAAAGGACAAGGGGTAATGGGTTTAAATTAGAGAAGAGGAGATTTAGACTGGATCTCAGGAAGAAGTTCTT